>BJCO01791467.1:0-16294 GCA_018326465.1 Flaveria floridana | reverse complement strand
AAAAATATCAAAGTTGGATCAAAATTTTGTGTGCATGTTGTACGTTTGGTCCCTGACATTAAACCTCGTTAGATTAATCACTCAACCAACATGGGTTTTATAAAGTCACGTCGTTGATTTTATCGTCATTAGACGACTTCAAGTAATCAGAATTCACTTAAGACAAACTAAAAAATTAGAATACACATTGATACACGTTACGAGAAGCAAGTGTTGGATATTGCATATATGTTTGACAACCTTATGCTAAATCATTGAAAAATATAATCGAATAAAACATAGCATTTGAATCAATCTTCTAAAACTTACTTATTAAAAAAACTTCACGAAAACCAATAAAAATATCTTTAAAATAAACCATACATGTTTAAACCCGAGAGTAGTGACTCCCGTAACGAGGTTCAATTGGGGTCCAAGGAGAAACGACCCACGTGTCATGACGTCATCTCACGGAAAAAGCGCGAGTGCACAAAGGTGCATGAAATGTAAATTCTTACAAAACGGAAAAAGCGATATCATAATTCATATCACCACCACCACCACCACCACCACACTCCACATAAAACTGCAACTACAACCGCCCTCACCTGACGTCACCGCCGTGACGGAGCCACAACGAAGACGCCATGGATTTCCTCAAGCTAATCTGCCCTAAGTCTCCTAACGTAAGCATAATATCACTCTCCTTACGTTTAATTTGTACTATTAATCGCCTGTATAGCGTTGCATAACGACGGTTTTGAGTAGCGAGTATATGTATATCGAAATTTTGTTTTTGTAGATGAAGAACATAGAAAAAGTACTTGTTAATCAACATGATTCATCTATGAACTTGCAGTGTTTTGATTATAGAACATGTTTAGAAGTTCAGTTATGGAAAATTTGTTTGATTGATGTATTTTGATATTTGTACGAATTCAATTCGGCTTAGTTCCAGAATTGTGAGGTTATGCGGCTATTCGTTACCAAAAAGGAGCTTTGATTATAGTCTGTTCGTCTGAAATAGTTTATGTAATTTTTCAATTTCACGTTCACAACGAGCTTATTGTACATGTTCATCGAGGATTTCGTAAACTTTTATTAGAAATTTGGAGTGTCAATTTAGAGTTGTATATAGCAATGCAATGGTTAGAGTTGTTGACAGGGTACGATAATGTGATAGATTCTAATCGGATTTGTTGACAAACGCCTACACCACTTTTTGTGTGTATGTTTGAGGGTGAAACTCATGCAACAATTTTCTTAAACTCTAATTGTTTTGTTATATCATGATATCTAGTCGACTAGCTTTCATTATTATAACCCATATTTTTCTCCCATTTGATGGATAAGTATATGGAAATGCAACTGATGAACTTCTGTTATTATTATACTTATATGGATCGTAAACAAGATCACTTGACAATTGAATTTAGTTTAACGCATGTTAAGTTCTCTTAAACTGATCTTTCTAAAAGCATTCTAACTCTGTTTATTGGATCAGATATGGGATGGGAATGGAATTTCAAGATGCTTTAATGACTTATATCCTTTCTCAAATGGAACTTTATGTTATATCAATGCTCAAAAAACAACAATAATAACAATAGACGCGCGCGCACACAAAGTGTTAGCTTGGTATATTTATTGATTGTACTTTCTTAACAAGATTTACAATTCTAGGTTTTGGAGCAAGCACAATAACGATTGTCATAATTGTTGTGCTTGCAATTTCCGAAAGAACTACCAGAGGACGTAGAAAGGTAACAAGTGATTATTGTCTTTTAGGTAAATCTAAGAAGCAATATGATGTAGTCATGACATTTTTCAACCAGGGATAGTTGGATTAATAATGAAATTTATCTTGGACGTTATTTGCTTATATTTCCCCCCCACTTTGTGCTTTACTAATTTGCACTGCAGATATACCTTTATGAGAAGGTCTTCTTGCTCCTTTTACCTGTAATTGGAGCATGCATGGCATGCTTTGATTTAGTAATGCTTTTAACTAACACAAGAAGGGGTCATCCTACTTTATATCATGAGTTTCTCCTTAGATGCTCTCAACTCTTAGTTTGGGTAAGACTTTTATTATTGAATTTTAATTCTTAATACAGCTGTGCAGTTTTCTGATTTTAATTTTTCATGGTGCATACTACAGGCTACCATACTTCTTCTCTCAAGGTTTGATTGCTGGTTGTTTGTCTTATCGAATTGGGTTTTGTGCTTTTGGTGGATCATGAAACTAATCTTAGGGATCCCAATTTTGCAAGCAACCTTTTCTAAAATGGAGGTATTTACTTTAATCTTTTTATATGAAGTAGCATGCTTCATTGTTTTAGCTTATTAACACAACATAAAATAAAATCCATTTGAAATGAAAATAGCGAGAAGCACTTTATATTATTAACTTAAAAGCCTTTTTTCTTTCCTATTTGCTGATGCGGCATATGAAAAACTTTCAATGTTTTCTCCTGTATGTAGTTCCTTCTTCAAATTCATATTGGTTGTCATAGAAGCTTAAATAAGCATAACCTTAACTTTCTTCATCTGCTTCCATTTTATCTATTTGGATTGTTGGTAATGTTAGGTTTTGTAATTGTTATAAACTGATCAGACATGAATCTTACTATTAGATCTTAATTCTAGAAAGACATCACTTAAATCATGATTTTGCACTGCAGGTTTTCAGCTGCATTAATGAGAGCTTAATAGTTTTAGTGGATGTGCTGTTTGCTATCTTGGTTAACATTATCCGAACTAAGCAGGCATCTCGCAGGAACAGGTATCCATCCCATAAGTTTTGTAGTTTCCTGGTTCTCAGTCCAATGCACTGAACAATTAATAGTTATTAGTTCCCCCTATTTATATTATAAATTCACACAAACCTATAACACATTGGTAGTAAGTTAATAAATATGATGCTAAAAATGAACTACTTACTAATTTAAAGTTTAGATTATAGACAGCCAGTGGAGTTGCATACTTCTCTAAGCACAATTTTGGAAGCTAATTTGTCTCAAACTTATATAGAAAGTATCATCAATGCTAAACTGAAAATTGATTCTTTTTTCATATTTATGATCTTCTTTTGTTTTTATACCCAACAACCCTGTAGCTCAATGGAAGAGTCACTGATTTCCTCTGAAATGGGTATGGATGAACATTTTCCATCAAATCCTGTACGTGTTTTTATACTTCTTAATCTTGATCTTAAGATGTAATATTTTATCAGGGTTTACTGGTATCAATACCTCATTATTCACAATTTTGAATACGATAACTTATGTGTTGTTTTCACTTGTTTGTTAAAGGGAGCTCTTGCTAGCTTCTGGAATCTAATGACATTCAGATCTATAAATTCGGTGATGGAACATGGTGCAAAGAAACAGCTTAACTTTGATAATTTGCTTCAACTACCAGTTGACATGGATCCTTCATTCTGCCATGATTCTTTACTTAACTGCTGGGAGGATCAAACAAGACATGATTGCTCGCATCCTTCTTTGTTTTGGACAATTTGTTATGCGTATGGATGGCCGTATATGTGTTTAGGCCTGTTAAAGGTACTAATGGAAAATATCTCCTAACTACTTTTTAGGTTACAGTAAAGAAAAAAGAAAAATAAAGAAGAAAAGCTAGAAGTTGAGAGAAAAAATGAAAAGTAACAGTATATTGTATAGTTAGGATACACAAGTAGTCAAGTAGAGGTTCATAACCTGGCCATAGCCCAAACAAGGTCCTAGGCCCGTCCTAGAAACGCCTAAAAATCTGAAGTAAGGTGCCATTTGCAAACAGGCCACCATAGTAGAGTTGCATAAATGGTACTTTCAGCCTTTTACAACTTCGAAGGTTGATTGTCATTTTACAGTTTAAGGGTAAATGAACATTTTGCATTTATGGTACAAGGTAATTGTACAAATTCAAAGTAACATGGTAATTTCAATTTCAAGGATAAAAATAGTCATTTTACAAAAAAGCATGAATTTTGCCAAAATTAAGCAAAAAGAAACATGATGGCCTAACTGAGAATGTTTATACATAAGTAGCATGTTTAAAAACAAAGACATTCTTGGATGGCCTAACTATGCAAATCCCAAAATCAAAAAGTAAAGTAGAAACTTAATATCATAGTAATACTAGACTTATAATGTTATTTCTCTTCTATGTCTCGTACTCCATAAATTCAGGTGGTAAATGATTGTCTTGGTTTTGCTGGACCCTTGCTTCTTAATATGCTGATTAAATATCTTCAAGAAGGTCATTTTCTATCTTTGTTACTCCTTTTTCTTTGTTTAAGGATAATGTATAGTTCATCTTATTATAAGACATATGATGATTGATATTACAATGTTCTTTTTTGTGCCTGATATTATAATATTCTTTTTTGTGCATCCATCATTTGTCTGTTGACTCTGTTCAGACCTGTAGGCCTGCAGATTCGAAAACATCATGCATAAATTTATGATTTTCCATCTTTGCATTAATCAGCGATGATTATGCATCTCGTTTCTGCAATCTAACATATTTAAATTAGATGTGTGAGTAATGTTGAGTTTAGGAATCCTATGACTCCTTGACACTTTAGAAAATGGAAATTGCGCTTTCATTTTGCTTTTAATACATTTTCAACTGCCTCATTTGATGTTCTCCATTAATCACCATATTTTTTCCTATTAACAGGATCTGGGAATTTTGATGGTTATATCCTTGCCATTTCCCTTGGCTTGACTTCCATTCTGAAGTAAGTCTTATGCTTTTATTGTGGTACTACATCATGAAATGTGTTTTATGCCTGAGGCATGGCGTGTCTCTTTTCAAACAGGTGTTGCATATATTACTTCTAACTTACCAAAATCATTTCAGATAATAATGGAAGTTCATGTCCTGTTTCCTTATTTGTTCATATGTGTACTTTTTGTCATTAACAATGATAATTATGAATGAAATCTTGATGATATTGTATATTATATAACTTCTCACAATTATAATGCAAATTATTTTCTGATGGTGTAGATCTTTTCTTGATACTCAATATACATTTCGGCTTTCCAAACTAAAGTTGAAGCTACGTTCAGGTCTTATGACCGTTATATTTCGAAAGGTATACTATTCTTGTCTGTTTATTGGTTTTTGATTGTAGAAACTCACATGGTATGTGGATGTACATATTTGCGGTAAAGTTATATGATAGTATATTTGGTATTAGTTCACTCATGTATGAATTCACTAATCATATTATAAGATGTTAGTAAACAAAAGCCACAATGAAAGCTAAGAAAGTTTATTTGATTTTATATTTCATTACAACTGGACCTTATATGTAATAAAACAACTTCAGTGATTTCTTAACAGAATATAGGGTAACAACCAAGCGATGTTCTCACAACACTATTGCATTTCAGAGCAATACTATATTAAGATATATCAAGTTCTATTCTTTATTTCTGATTAGGATTCTATAGAAGATAATTTTCAGATCAAATGAACATTTAAGATCATATTCTTACTGTAGGGGATTGACCTACCTTGTGCAACTTTATTTGTGTATCATAATTTAGCAATCCATTCATATATGTTGGATTTAAAAACAACTCTTTATCATGAAATTGTTTTTGAAATTCATCTTTAGCTTTTACTTCTCTCGTAGCATTCCCCTTTCAACCGTAATTATGAGAGAGAATTTGTTGATTGCCACTAACCATCAATTACGTTTCCTATTATGTATTCAGTGTCTCCATGTTAGCCTTTCAAATAAAACACAATTTTCTGAGGGGGAAATCCAAACATTCATGTCTGTGGATGCTGATCGAACTGTAAATATGTGCAACAGTATACATGACATGTGGAGGTCTTTATCTATTTCTTTCACATATCTTCATAATTAATGTTATAGTTAAGTAATAATAAGAAGTGCTATGATTTTTACTGAATTTGTCATCTAAAACATTTTTAACCTTTCAGCCTACCCGTACAAATTGGAATCGCCCTGTATTTGCTCTATACACAAGTTCAGTTTGCTTTTGTTGCTGGAATCACAATAACTATTTTGTTAATACCAGGTAGAATGTCTTACATGACTACAGTACGTAGAGATGGCAAAATGGGCAGGTAGAAAAGGAGCTGGGGTGGGTTTGACACTGAATACTTTTTGTCTGTCCTTTCAATAACTGTTTCTTTAATATGATTTAAAAAATTTAGTTTTTTAAAGGTACATTTTGGGCCACTATTGACCCGTTTTAGTTTTAGCCAAATCAAACCTTTCTGCTCAAAATTGTTACTCTAACAGTAAGCGTACCCCGTATGGACTTTTAACATCAACTTTATTAATGTAAAATTGGTTTTAACATGTTATAATAAACATGATTCTCTGGTGTTATGAAGTTGCACTGTTGATGCTTCTCATTGAGAAACATCAAAATATTAATTTTATACCCTTTTCACATTTCATACTTCTTTGAGGCATGATATCTCTGTAATTCATTATTTATCCTGATAAAGCTCTAATTATTGAATAACAACATGCACAGTAAATAAATGGATTGCTGAATTGATTGCCAGTGCCACCAAAAACATGATGGACCAAAAGGATGAAAGGTATGTGCACCATTGCTAAAGTATTCACAATTTTTAGAAAAAAACTACTTGTTTTTCTATTACAAATAGTAGTTTCTTGAGGGAATTGTATCTGAAAGTTTCAGTGATGGTGTTCCACTTTAAATATAAGTTACTGCAACAATTTTACAGGGTTAGAAGGACCGGAGAACTGTTGACATATATTCGCACTTTGAAAATGTATGGGTGGGAGCTTCTTTTTACTAGTTGGTTGATGAAGACAAGATCCTTAGAAGTCAAATATTTATCGGTAACAATTGCTCTTTACAAAACTATATAATTGACAGAGGTGGCAATTTTGCACCAAGAACAGTTCGATTCGTGTTATCTTTTATTCAAGGTTCAAACGGGTCGAAGTTGCATCCTATATCATTTTCCTCATAAGTTATATTATTTTTTAAATGATATAAGTATTGTAATTATTTTGATACACTAGTTATATATTATAATAAAGTTCTTGTACAAAATGTGTTTTGGATCAACCCAACCAAACATGTTTTGACAAATTATACAACCGGCCCAGCCTGGCACAATCATGTTGCCACCTTAATATCTGACATCCTAACGCAATTATTCTTACTATCGGACATCTTTTTTTACAGACAAGAAAGTACTTGGATGCATGGTGTGTATTCTTTTGGGCAACAACACCAACTCTTTTTTCTTTATTCACGTTTGGACTCTATGTAATTATGGGAAATCAACTAGATGCAGCAACGGTATAATAAACACTGTATTCAATGCATAGAGTTCCTTGTGAGTTCTTGTTTAAATTACTTAGAGGTGGGAATTTTGACCCATTCACTTTTGAATGGGTTAATACCAGGTTATGTTTTATATCTCAAGGGTCAAACAGATATAATAAGAAAAATAGCTTAAAAGGAAACATGTCAAATAGGTTGAACATGCTAAAGGGTTTGAAAGTCACCTGAAGTGTACTTAATGTGTAAAACCTCCGAAATCAGTATTTAAAAGAAACTAGATTGTTACAAAACAAATAGTTTTTGTAATCGCATCGTACACACTGAGAATCCATAGAAGATTCTAAAAAACTTGCTAAAAGTGTTTCAGGTCAATCCAATTCACGTGTACAAAATTACCTATTTTGACCTGCTACCCAACCCCGCAGACCATCCTTTTTTGCACCTCTAATACTATATTATTCTTATTGGTGGAAGCATATACCTTGCAGGTTTTTACTTGTCTCGCTCTATTTAACAATTTGATTTCCCCGTTAAACTCATTCCCATGGGTCATAAATGGGTTGATCGACGTGAGTTGTTCATGTACCCTTAAGCAGCTTCAAGATTAAAAAGTGCAGTCAGCTAAAAATATATGTACTATTTTGTTAAATTTATCCATAGGCGGTCATATCTACCAGACGGCTGAGCAAGTTTCTCTCTTGTGTTGAACATGAATCATCATCTTGCTCCAGAAAATTTTTTAATTCTACAGCTGAAGAAATGGATATTGCTATGAAAGATGCTTGTTGTGTATGGTCAGTTGACCAGGAAGTCAAGGAGCTGATTCTGGATCATGTCAATCTCGCCATTCCAAAGGGTTCTCTTGTTGCAGTTACTGGAGAGGTCAAACCTTTACTTAGCATTTCTAACTTTTGATGGAAAAACAAGCGAGTTGGGTAATAGGACAAACCGGGTGTGTATCAAATGAGTACATTTTGAGGGTGGGTCAAAGTGGCCTGGTCAAATCGACCTACTAACATTTTGTCTATTTTATTGATTTTTTTTTAATAAAGACTTTATTAAATATATTTATACGATCCAGATTTCTTAACAAAACAATCTGGAAGGTCATAAACACTTGAGTATGTTATGGCCTACTTTTGCTTGTTTGGCCTGTTTCCCTATTAGATAAGTTTTTTTAATTTTACCAGATTGAATGATTATACATTTAGCATAAATAAAGCCCAACTAAGCTTGATTTCACTTAAACAGGTTAAAACTGCCACATGTACCTAGTCTCTCAATTTTTAGTCATATTTGCTAAAAATATCTGCGCATGCTTGTGTCCTGTGCGGAAGAGGTTTCAATTGGTACACAAGAAATATATTAAGAAAGCAAATCGTGATATACACATTCCACTTGATACAGTAGCTCATAGATGTTTAGTTACTTCATTATTATGTTATAAATTATCAACGGAACATAATGAAATGCATGTTTGCATCAACGAAACATAACGAAATGCATAATTGCAGGTTGGTTCAGGTAAATCATCCTTGTTGAATTCTATCCTGGGAGAAATGAAGCTTATCAAGGGATCTATATATTCAAGGGGATCTGTTGGCTATGTTCCACAGGTTGAAAAAGCTTGACTAAATATGTAAATTTCAGAATTTTTTCAATCGTAGTTTTAAAAAGTAAACTTGCCTTTGTTTGGAGCTGTAGATTCCCTGGATTCTCTCCGGCACCATCAGGGATAATGTCATATTTGAAAAGGACTATGATCCGATAAGGTACTCTCTCTCAAGATGCTATTATAGTTTGGTAACTAGAGTAATGGGTCAAAATGGGTCCGGATCAAAATTGGTAATTTTTTAGTACGGGTTGAGTCAGGCTGGTTTAAACCAAAACTTTCTTTGAAATATTCTAACTTCTTGTAAGTAATTTTCTGTCAAATGTGATTAAAAAAGTTAAACCATCTTTTTAATAGGCTAAGTTTTCGAATTAAATGATTTAGGAGGTTTATGCATTAAGAAAAATACAGTGTGGGCAACTTTAGCCTGTAAAAATCTATTTGACACATTTCCTTTTAAGTTAATTTTTTATTTTATTTTAAATGTTTGACCTGTAATAGATAAAACATAGCACACCTCAAATTCATAGGCGACAAAATTGTCATCTTTTCCATTCATCATTTGAAGTCAATTAAACCACCATCATGTTTTGGTTTATACAGAGGAGAGAAAAAGATACGTGAAAACCTCAATGTAGGTTGAGATAGAGAGAGAGAGAGAGAGAGTTCTTTGTTTTGTAGTTGAACATAATGAAAAACAACAGAAATACAGGAAGTTAATGAAATACAACATCAACTAATGCCCTCTAACTATGCATGTAATGAAAACCAACTGGAACTGCTGATGTGGCAGTGGCGGTGATAGTATTCTTAACAAGCATGTATTTGATAATAACGCAGAACTATTTTCTTTTTACAGATACTCTGCTGTTCTAGAGGCATGTGCCCTAGACACAGATATCTCACTTACTGTTGGAGGTGATATGGCTTATATTGGAGAGAAAGGTGTAAACCTGTCTGGCGGTCAAAGAGCTCGTTTAGCGCTTGCCAGGTGTCATTATCTAAATGATTCTCTTTTCAAAAAGCATTTGATGATAAATACAAAAGGGTATTTACTTCTTTGTCCTTCATGTGAATTCTTACATTTATGGGAAAATGAACAGGGCTGTTTACCATGGATCTGACTTAATCATGCTGGATGATGTACTAAGTGCAGTTGATGCACAAGTAGCTTCTTGGATTTTATCAAATGCTATCATTAGCCCTCTTATGGACCAGAAAACACGCATTCTTTGCACACATAATATTCAGGTAATGACTATATGTCCTGGCTAGAGGTGGTGATTACATTTACTTAAGAGTTGGTGGATTCGAGTTTTTTTCCTTTAAAAACTCTAGCATGTAAACTAAATAAAAAGTTAGGTTAAAAAAAGGAAACCTTGTAAATCTTAGGTAAAAGTCATCCAAAGTGTTTTGTTTGCTTAGAGAATCCAAAATTATTTTATTAAAAAACTTTAATTATGATTGACGTAATGTATTTTCAACCCAGTTACTTATGAACATATCAATTCAAGTTTTCTTTTCTATCAAGGCTAAAACAGGTAAAATAAGACCTTCAAAGGAAATTGACCATTGAATATGTCTTATGGGTGGAAAGTCATTCTAAGTCTATTTTTAATGAATAAAACATCCTAAATTGCTAAATAGTTTTATCCTAAATATTTGATTATGATTGAAATAATTAATTATATTTTCATATTTGATACACTGGTTATCTATAAAGAATATGGACAAAAAGTGTTCTTGGTCAACACGACCTATTTTAACCCAAACTTAAAGGTTATCCGTATGGACCGGAACTATCTTTTACATGTTATGTAGGCTACCGTCCATTTTCCTCAACTAACAACCTTTTACACTTTACAGGCAATATCTGCTGCAGATATGGTTGTTGTAATGGACAAAGGACAAGTGAAATGGGTGGGAAGTCCAACCAGTTGTTCCAATTCATCACACGCATCACTTCTTATACCCGAGGAACTTAATACCTCTTCTAATACTAATGCACAAGTAGAAACCAGAAATACTTGTATGGAAGTCCAAGAGGGTGACATGGAAGAGAGTGAAGTTATAAATATTATGGAACCCATTGATGACATCATTAGGGATGAGGAGAGGAAAGAAGGCAGAGTTGAAACAATTGTGTACACGTGAGTCCATGTTCCACCAATGATTATTTTGTGAAGACAAGTAGAGTTGACAATATGGGTTGGGTACCTTGTCAAAATGGGTTTGGGTTGTAAAGCTTAATTATCTAGTATGGGTTCAAACGGCTGGGGTCAGGTTGGATTGACTCGCTAAAACCTATTGTGCCGATTTCTTCATGTTAGTTAACGTTTACATAAACAATGCCATTACAAAATAATCTCTATCTTCTAATTAAATGGTGTGGGAGACTGGTTGTAGGAGACTGTACGCATTAAAGATTAGAATTTGGGCAACTTTGAAACCATTTGTCCAATTGCCTTTAACCAAAAGTTTCAATTTGACCCTTTTGAGATAACAAACAACCGAAATAGACACGTTTACAAGTAAATTGGTCAATACTACCAATCTTGAGTTGATTGATTTTTCTAACCGTTGTTCTTGTGAAAATGCATAAAAGAAAACACTACATTTTGCAAGAATGAGATAATTTGGATAAAAGTGCCAATTATAACTGCTTTTTCCCTCAATTAGCGTTGCTGTAATTTTTTTTAAAGTTGCTCCTTGCAAATTATGGTGTGTTTTCAGCATTTTCATGGGCCTATGCTTTGTGCATGAAAGACCTAGCAGATGGTTGAAAGGGTCAAAAATCCTGGAGAAAAGGGATATCCTGTTTATATGAAGTTCTAACTTCTAAGACTGATCAATAGAGGTGGCAACATGGATGGGTTGGGTAACAAGCCACAACGGATTTGGGTCAAAATGGGTAGTTTTTTGACTCTAGTCAAGTTGGGTCGAGTCTGGTTGGTATATCCTGCAAACATTTCTTTTGGCCACTTTTGATATGTTAGTGCAAAATGTGATTATAAAACATCTGTTATAAATAAAAGTTTATTTTTCGATTAAGTAGGATTTAGGTGGCTTTTATGCATTGAATTCACTTATGATCATTTTCAACCCGTTAAGCCAATTCACCACTTTCTTTTTGTTAATGGTTATTTATGAAGAAACTTTAAGTACCGTCACTGAACAAGTGGTTAAGTTTTTCAACTTTTTTCATGATTGATTCAGTCCTGGAAGTTTTCTTTTTCTCTTATTCAAAAGTATATCTTTTTTAAATACAACTTGAGGTAATGTTTGTGGACATAGCATTTGCTATCCTTTTTTTTTTGTTATTTATTAAAACTTCCTGTACTTACACTTTATGTGCGGTTGAGTCACTAAACAAATAACAAAACGGTTGCACCTGTAAAATAGTTGTTTTGAATAAGAATAAAAAATAATCAATCATGAAAAGAAGTTGAGGGACTTAACCTCTTAAGTTTTTTTTTTGGAAATAACCCTTTTATCAAATCCATTAACTTAACCCATTTGACTAGTTAGAGACAGGACAAAAGCTCTTATCAACTCATTTATAGATAATTGGGTAGATATTGCCCCCTCTATTAACCAAGCTTCAACTTCTTGCTTCTACTATTATAATGTCCAACTGGACAGTACTTTCTTATATCATGCAGGAATTATGCTGCATTTTCTGGTTGGCATATAACAGCCATAACATGCCTATCAGCACTTCTAATGCAAGCTTCCAGGAACGGAAATGATCTGTGGCTGTCTTATTGGGTTGATACAGCTGCATTAGAAAACCATCCAACATCCTTTTATTTGGTAATTATATCGGTTGCTGATATTGGTGTTACGTTCTCATGCAAATCTAAGCAAATTTAGTAAATGGGTAGGGCCAAAATTACTAGAGGGAAAAAGTTATAGGAAATCAACTTATTCCTATGGTTTCAAAGCCATCTTATGCTTCAATTAAGTTCAAAAAACGGGTGGTTAGGTAAAGGGTCAAAACGGGGCAGGTTGTGTTGACCTGAAGTCCTGAAAAACTTCTCGTAGTTCAATATCCACACGTCAGAATTGGGTTGGGTTTCCTATATCTATGTATATACTCATTAATCAACAAGTGAACATAATCTTTATGTATTTTTCAAATTTTCACACTATGTAAAATATTTATGCTATATGAGGCTGCAGATGAATAATTACCTGACTTGCAAACTCACTTTTAATTGACAATGCAGGTTATACTCTGTATCTTTTGCGCAGCAAACTCCTTCCTTACTCTAGTTAGGGCATTCTCATTTGCATATGGAGGCTTACGTGCAGCAATTCAGGTGCACAATAATCTATTGAAAAAGCTTGTTGATGCACCTGTTGCATTTTTTGACCAGACCCCTAGTGGAAGAATACTTAACAGGTAGCATAAGTTCTAGAGGGGGAAATGTGTCATTTCTTGTATCGGTTGAAACGGGCCGGGCCAGGAGGATTTGACTTGAAACACTTTTTTCTATTTTTCAAATTTTTCATAAAAACTTTGTCTTAAGTGTGATTACATGATATGTTATTACAATAATAACATAGTTTTTTGAACAAATTGATTTAGTAGGTTGTATGCATAAAGAACACACTTTGGAGAGTGTTGATCCACTTGACCCCGTTTCTGATGGCTAAAATTTCTATTCCTGTTGTATATAAAACTTAAAACCGAATTGACCCTGTTCTCAAGTCGAAATTGCAACCTCTTCTAAAACTCCTTTGATAAGATCAGTTTCACCTATTTAATTGTACATGTTGATTGTTTTTGTAGGTTGTCTTCAGATCTTTACACAATTGATGATTCTCTACCATTCATTCTCAATATTCTCCTTGCCAATTTTGTTGGCCTCCTGGGGATTGCTATAATTTTGTCCTTTGTGCAGGTAACCGTTTTATGAAATCGAGTCGTACTTTTTAATTTTGATTGTTATTAACTTTGGTACTATCATTTTTGTCTGTAGGTCATGTTCTTGCTTCTCATTCTGCCGTTTTGGTATGTCTACAGCAAAGTGCAGGTACCGGTTACATGAAGAGTAACTCCTATATATGTCTATCACAAATAATTAAATAGATAAAGATAATTGACCTATTTAGTTATGGTTGGTTTATTTGGTTGTGTTTTAATTCAAATGGGTCATATTAAAAAATTTTCTGGAAGCAGGTGGATTAAACAGGTTGAAAAGTCACCCAAAATTTGTTCTTAATGCTTACAACTTCCTAAATGGTTTAATTCAAATATATAGATTATTATTTTATATTATTGGTATTGTAGTTTTAGTGAACCTGTTATTTTTTATTAAAAAAATGGTGTTTGTAGGTCAACCCGACCAACCATTTCAACTAACTAAAACGACTAGTCTAAACTAAATAAATGTGACAAGAAGAGCATCAGAGCAACTCCTAATGCATAACAAACACTCTTCCAGTGAAGCATAGCAACAATTAATGCTAAATATAGGATTATTCAGTTTTACTACAGGTCAACATCACGTGAATTAAGAAGGCTAGACAGTGTATCACGATCACCTATATATGCATCATTCTCAGAGATACTTGATGGAGCATCAACTATACGCGCTTTTAAATCTGAGGTGAAACTGCTGCTTTAAAATTTGGTTTTATACAAAGTTTTATTATGCTAACTGCATAGAAGGTAATCAGGTAGCCAACTTCAAAAAAATTTATTTGAGGTAGTTACCTAAGAAACCTATTTTCAGGCGTCACACTAGTAGTCCAGTTCCACAAGCGGGGAATGAATCAGGCTAGAAAATAGCTCATGAAAGTCAACATGGTCAAAAGTTAACGACACATTAGTTACAGTGTCATCATATTTACACGTTACCCAGTTATGTTACCTGATAATGAATATTTTAGAATTGGTTACCTCAAATCAATTTTTTTGAAACTTGATGATTATTTTTGGCATAAAAAAGCTTGTTACAATAACTAGCCTGAGTTTTACCTAAGGATGTTGATGCATATTCTTTTGTCAAATCAGATGAGCAAACCTATCAGCTTAAGATTTCATGTTATAACTTAAATTTCAAAACAAAGTTCATGCCTTTCTTACTTCAGTATTACTTGAATGACAAGCAACAGTTCCTATGATCACTTCCAGTAAAAGAAATGCATGGCACTCTTAATCTGTATGCAGGATTTTTTCTTGTCGAGATTCATTGACCACGTCAAAATGTATCAGAAAACTTCTTATTCAGAGATAATAGCAAGTCTGTGGCTGTCCTTACGCCTACAAGTATATCTCTTAAACTTGTATTTAATATTGCATTTTAAACAAATGTTGAAAGCTTATATCTTAAAGTGCATATGTGGATTCTAATCTTTATTCCTTATGCCATCTACTTTAATCTACTTAAAAGTATCAGTAATTAGTGTATGGCCTCAGTTCTTAGCAGCTCTAGTTGTATCTTATATTGCGGTGATGGCGGTTTTTGGATCTCATGGACATCTTCCAATCAATCTAGGTACCCCAGGGTTGGTAAGTCCTTAATTTCCTGAGTATACACCATTTAAAAGAATTATCAGAGGGTGATTTAGGCCCATTTACTTATAAATGGGTTGTTTGGCTTGTGATATATCTCAAATGGGTGAAATCAAAAAGTTTAGCCAAAAGGGAATGGATCGAACAAATGGAAAGTTGCACAAAGTCTATTGTTGATGAAATCCTTGATCAAAGTTTTCCCAAGTTTTATATTATTATTGTAATAAAATATTGTTTTTGTACTCATAATTAACGTTTCAATGAACCATAAGAAGTTTAAGAAATGGATAAAGAATGTTGAAGGGTCAGCCCCACTTGCTTTGCCCCATACCAAAATGACACGTCTTCAAGTCAAACCCGTCTTGACCTACGACCCAACTCACCTAAAACACCCATCTACATCCTCTAGAAGTTATTTAAGTCGTAGTTTTTAAAAGTAACGTGACACTTTCTTGCCATTTCTCAGAAACAACATGATTTTAACATCACAAACTTTGTAAACAGGTCGGTTTAGCTCTTTCCTATGCAGCTCCAGTTGTATCATTGTTGGGTAGTTTCCTGACAAGTTTCACAGAGACTGAGAAAGAATTAGTCTCAGTTGAGAGGGTTCTTCAGGTCTGAATAGAACTACTTTTCTTTGTTAATATTTACTATAAACTTTTTTAAACAATTACAATTACAAATCAAACATGTGATTGCATCCATTATAGTACATGAATATCCCTCAAGAAGAACTTCAAGGACATGAGAATTTAGATGCAAAGTGGCCATTTGAAGGGCAGATTGAATTCCATCGTGTAACACTCAGATATATGCCGTCACTGCCTCCTGCGATTCATGACCTTAGTTTTACTATTGCCG
>BJCO01791463.1:0-20644 GCA_018326465.1 Flaveria floridana | reverse complement strand
GTACGAAATGAATGATGATAAAGATAATAATGATATTACCTACGTGTATGTATGATGTGTGACCACATATGAAAGTAACGAACGGTTTGAAATGAAAAGAGAAGTATTTTATTTATAAAAACTAGAACTCACATAGCAACGCTGACTTTTATGTATTTTCAGTTGGCAGGTAATTTGTTGCTGAGGATGGCATGCGGGGATGGCTACTCGGCGGGGCAAGACTGATATCCATTCATGTTTTGGACAATACTGTTGTTTTGTAATTCATTTAATCAATCTTTTTGTGACTCATGAACTACAATGTATTTCTTAACAACAGTGTTTATAATGAAATGAATGGTCTTTGTTAAATTAATTTCGTTGCTTAAATTTATAACTTATAAATGTTTATGTGAATATTGTTGTGAATGACCAACTGTAAGCATCCCGGGAACGGGGCCTTACAGTGTGTGTGTGTGTGTGTGTATGTGTGTGTGTATATATATATATGTGTGTGTGTGTGTGTATAAATGTATATATATACACATTTAGGGTTCGTCGGTAAGTTTGGTGTCAACGTGTAAATCTTTTTAGATTAAATCAATATGTTTATTCGTAAATTTTGTAACAAAATAGGGTACGTTAGAGGTCGTTTAGACTTTTATTAGTAATGTGTATATGTTTTAACTTATAATAGTGAGAGGTTTCCATTCACTATGATCTAGGTTCTTACCAATAGATTATATTGTTGTGTGTCTACTTGTAACTTGCATTAAGGCATCTAAATAGATTATAAAAACTATATAATGAACAAATATAATTCCTAAGTAAGTATATATTTGAAAATCAAGCTCCAAGCCAACCCTACAACCCATTTAAAAGTCGTTTCCCCTACTATGTTCACTGCAACATACTTTGGATAGTTATTCGTATCTTGGTCGGTTGGGGGTTGGGGATCCAGAACTAACTATTAATAGCAGTGATTATATGAGTTGTAAAGCCAACAAATTAAGCTAACTTTTGACACTAAATTCACTTTTGTTGGTTTATTATTCAAATCTTATGGCCTTGCAAAGTTCGGTCAACATTCTATCATAAAAAGACACTTTTGACATTTTATTTTCTTTTTCACTTTTAGGGACTAAATCTTCATGGAAAATCACAAGACCAAGTGGGTTTGAATCTAACTTCCTCAAAATAACTATAGGTTCACGAAACACCTAATTTGGTTTTTTATCAAGTTACAGCCACTTAAACTCGAGTCTATTATTCTGTCGGGTTGTTGTTCATGTTGGGTTCTTAGCCTTGTTGTGAAATGTATTCATTTAATATTTTAAATTATGGTTTAAAAATATGTTTAGAGTGATTTCATTTCTGTAACGTAAGTGTAATCTTAAAACTCTCTTTCCGCCCAGTTACTTGATTTTCGTGAACTCGGTTTCTAAGTTGTCGTGGGACCTTATCAACAAATAATATAACCTTTGATAGGTATATTTTAAGTAGTTTTAAATTCATACCCGATGGTAGATGTTGGTGCAAGAAGAAACGCGTGGTAGAGGTCCAAATCTTGCTCTCGATTTCTCCTCTTTTCACGATCGTAGCAGCAACATGGAGATCTTTGGGGCTGAGTTTGAGGAGAGATTTAATAGGATTGTGGTGTGAAGTTAGTCTGTCATATTGTGGGTTTAATAAGGGGTTTTGTGTGGAATCAAATCATGAGATGCCAAAGCATCTATGAATATCTTTTGTTTGAAGTATGGCCTTTCTTGGGCAGCCACCAGCAGCAGCATCGTGAAGCACTCCAATAGCTTTCACGTCTCCTTTTTGTACTTTTTGTGACAACCCAAATTTTTCAGGTTAACCTTATTTCTATTATCAAACCTCTCTCCATTAATTGTTAGTTAGTCAATCTAAACTATTATTATTGATGATGATTTCTATTATTATTATTAATATTATTACTATTATTAAGAATTAACTTACATTGTTAACAATTAACTTATAACTAATTAAATTAAGTTAATTAATTGTTAAACCTTTCAAACTAGAAGGGCTTGTTGTGACAAGTTGCAATGCAAGAATCTCATTTAAATAACCACCACACCCTCATCGATCTCAACTTCATTCCCAAAACCCTACTTCTCCTTCTTCTCGGCGATAACCCTACCCGCTCTCCCTCTCATCGCAACCTCCATCTCCCTCTGCAATCTGTCCTGGTCCCTGCCCTCTACGACCGGCCACTCGGTGAGTCGCTGTCCCTGTAACCGGACACGTACCGATGAAGATCGACCAGAATTTGTGAAAACCGACCTTGGCAGTCGTGATTCGATCTCTATATCTTTTAACTCATAATTCATTACGTTACGGATTCTAGTTATCAATTACTTTAATGCTACAGGAGATCATGTGCATATTAGAATGTGTGTGAATTTTCATGTTGAACCGAGAAGGGGTGGGGTATGCGTACCTTCGTAGGCAGCCTGTGGGTGTGCGGGTGTGGTTGGTTTGGGGGGTGACCAGGGGTTGTTCGGGTTATATGTCCAGCCATATGCATGTAAGTTGGGTGGGTAGGTTGGTGATCGAATGTGATGTATGTATGGATGGTTGTGTAAGGTTATGTGTGTTTGCATGGATGTGTTTTAAGTGTATGTGTGCATCAGGCTTTGTGGGGCCTCGTGGGTCGTCGTAGTCGATTTGTGTGGGTGTCTGATTCTGTGTGTATCTTCCTACTCTAATAAAAGAGTAACTAGGTTGGACATGTGTCATCACCACATTTCACATCACCAAAAGTTGGACATGTGTCATCACCATATTTCACCTCATCAAAAATTTCCCGCTTCTCTCTCCTATTAAATTCTCATTAATTAATTATTAATAATAAATTAAAGAAAGTATATTCTTTTTAATTATTTTTCTAAGTAAATAAATTTTTATAAAATAAAACTTACTTATAAAACATCAAACTTTTTTAAAAATATACATTATTTTAAAATTGATGTTTGTAAGTAAATTTTTTATTTATAAAAAATAAATAAAATTGGGAGTTATAGTAATTTTTAAAATTTTACATTTGATAAAATGTTTTCCTTAAAACAAATTTATTTTATTTTTATTTTGGAAAAAAATTAAAAAATTAAAAAAAAACTAAGAAGTTGATATCATTATTTTATTATTTATAGTTCGTACTTGTGTATGATTTCAATTATGTTTTATCTTAAAATATAGTTTTATAACTAATAAAACATTTTCTTATTTGATATTTTATTTTTTTAACCCGTGTAATACACGGCTTTACTAAAACTAGTATACATATATAAAGGGGTGTGTGTGTGATGGAAGTGTGTGTGTTCTTGGTTTAAAGTACATGGATTGACCATGGGTTCTTGGGGGATACTTGAGTAATAGTACATGCATGTATGTGTATGTAAATTCATGTATATGCATGTGGTAACGTGGTGCAAATAAACATAGGATGTATGTCTTATTGTTGCAGTTATGAGTATGGGTGTAGCACATGCATGTATGTGGAACATATATAAATGAAAGTGGTAGTGGGAAAAATTAATCAAAGTAATTAATGAAACCATAATTCTTCTAAGTGTGTGCTATGATCCATGTGTCTTGTGTGTGCGAGTTACATAAAGTGGGTTAAGTAGGTTTATGCATGTATATTCAAGTATAAAAATGGTGATCATGGATGATGTGTTTTAATAGTGTGGTTAATTTATATGTTAGATTTAGCATGAAATTTCACTGGAATGTTAAGTATCATGCATGTAAGGGTTTAATTAATAATAACATTCATAATCAAAACAAATTAATATTTGTTGGAAACACTATAAACTTTTGATTTTATAAATAATTTTACAAGTAATAAATACAACTTAAACTGACGTATTAGACAAATCATGCATGAGACTTGGGGCTAGGTGTCAGGTGTTCGAGAGTGCGTAACTAGTTACCCATCATTAGGACTTAATTGGTAACATGAGTTTTATATGATAACTCATGTTCTCTGGAATTTTAACTACTTGCTTTTGCTGTTAACTGCTATTTGCTTCACAAGTTGAGTTTACAGCCTCACTTTCATATATTCACTCTTTTTGGGGGAGAGAAACATGTTGTTTTTCATAAATGATACAATACCTTAGATTTCGTAATACTGCATATACCTCATACAATGGTTTTATACTACGCCTTTTCGGACCGTTAATATGATACTAGCGAGGTGATTGTTAGTAGATCTACTGGGTTTGACAAACTCCGCCCGGGCTAGTCGTGCTAGCTTGACTAGAGATCAAACGGGTGAATGGTTAACCTGTTTTATAGTGTTATGGTCGGGATTCCACAACCGGGGCATTCATTATATTATTATTACTATCAGCTCGGTCGTGACTTCACACACATAGTGACTTGTTGTAGGCTAGCTACCTACTTATATGCTTTGATTACTAAATATGGAATTTCATTACTGTTAATTACTGTTTTCTGATAAACCTATGAACTCATCAGTCTTTGTACTGACTTTAGCCTGGTTTCTCTCAGGTCATTAATGTGGCAAGTCTAGGGGCACTGCATTCATTGCATATCATCCTTATTCACTTTTAAACCAAATTTATGGTTTAATTTCATTTACATTTATTTAAATTGGTTTGGGCGCGTGTTTGCGCAGATTGCAACAGTTGTTTAAATGTTTTCTAATTTTGCTTCTGCAATACTTAAACTTGTTTAGTTTATTTCACCATTATAGAGTAACTTATATGTTTTGTAATTATCGATCATTTGGTGTAACTAATGCTTATCTAAGATCCTGGTTATGTCACACGCGTAATGGTAAAACCTCGTTCGTGGAAATTGAAGGTGTGACAGATTGGTATCAGAGCATTAGGTATTGTGAACTAAAATGAACTTTTGCATCTCATTTGTATTGGATTATAGACCATAGATGGATTTGCATTAGTTACACACACGAAGACTGTTAAGTTATACTTTCATACTGTTTACTTACTTGGGCTTATTTCTATGGGGTTTTATTATAGGATTACTATTCACGATACCTGCCACGCGACTAGGATTACTATCCCACTTACATACATCGTATGGTGTACAAGGAGCGTGTTCCAGGCCTACCTACTACTAGACCTAGGACTAGGTCAGCGAATGCCACTACGACATCTACACTTCTTCCTCCTAATGTTCCCCTCGAGCGAGCCATTGCAGCCCTGGTCGCTTCATTATATACTGGTCGACTGCGCGTTAGAGGAATCACTGATGAGAACTCTACTTTATGATACGACCTGAAAAGCTACGCTTGAAGGTGGATACACTACAGGAATGACTATCGATGTCCATTATTGGGCAACATAAAATAGGTGGAAGCGTGATGGCACTCTCTGACCGCACGAACGAGCAGGATCATCACAACTTAGGGGTGGAAGAGACACTGACTGGACTGGAGGCACAGTTAGTTACACTTAAGATCATGGACAACCTAGTGCCTGAGGAAGACCCAGATAAGGACCCAGAAGAAGAACCTGAAGAAGCACTTTAGGAGCAATAAGAGGATGAACAGCGAACAGCACGGGATCCGTTGATTCAAACTGATTCTTTAGCTTGTCTATTTCTTATTTCTTAGACTTTCTTTCTTTTCACACCTAGATGGGAAGGGTTGTTCCCATCCAACTGATGTTTTTGAATTTTAGTATTTGGTTTGATTCATTGTAGACGTACTTATGATCAAAAATTATTATTTGAACTTATTAGTTGTGAGTGTGCTAAATTCTTTAATTGCTTATACTTGAATGAAGTTAAATATGTTGGATATTTGCTTATTTTTGTATGTTGTGATCTTAAAGAATGTCTGGAAGAGGACGTGGACGTGGACGTGGTAACATCACCCTGACGCCTGCAGAATTGGCGGCACTGATCAATCAGAATTTTACCACAGTGTTGGCAAGCCCAGACCTTCACAGCCGAACCCTATTGGTAAGCAAAGGTTTCCTTACCCCTAATCCAAATCCGCATGATAGCTCTCCATAATCTAATATCAATTTCAATATCTAATCATTATACTTAATTCAATTCCAGGACAACAGGCTTGCACATACAAGTCCTTTATGGATTGTAAGCCCAACCTATTCAAGGGGACTGAGGGAGCAGTGGGACTGCTCTATTGGTTTGAAAAGCTGGAGCCAGTGTTTGAGATCTGTAACTACCCTGCTGAGAGTAGGGTGAAGTATGTTGCTGGCACGATAGACGGTGCCGCACTGAGCTGGTGGAACACTCAAGTCCAGATGTTGGGTGTTGAAACTGCAAATTCCAGACATGGGAAGAATTCAAGAATATGCTTAAGGAGGAAAACTATTCCAGGGATGAAGTGCAAAAACTTGAAATCGAATTCTGGAACCTGAGGATGGTGGGTTCTAAAATTAAAGCCTACACAACTCGTTCTCATGAGTTGGCTACTCTATGTCCTACTATGATCAACCCGGCTTACACACGGGTTGAGAGGTACATCGATAGGCTAGTACCGGAAATACAGATCATGGTCACCACTGCTAGACCAGCTACCATTCAGGAGGCTATCCGATTGGTATACAAGCTGATGGATCAGGCAATCGCGTAGGGCGAGCTACCCCTACGTGGTGTTGCTTCTGGTTCCAATGACAATAAGAGGAAATGGGAACCTTCGGCCACTGGGAAACAATCTTCATCCTCCACTCACCAGCAACAGCAAAACAAGAAGTTCAACCGCTCATAACCTTCTTAAGACACGGGTAGTTCTGGTGGCTACCATGGCAACCTTCCAAAGTGCAACAAATGTAAGTTTCCTCATATTGGGCAGTGCACGAGGAACACTTGCGAGAGTGCCCACAAAAATTGTAGGGTAAACTTCTCAGAAAAAGCACCTCAGCAGCAGCAGAACTACAATCAGACCGGGTGTTATGAATGTGGTCAACTCGGTAACTTTAAAAGGGAATGTCCGAAGCTGAAAAGGAATGGTAACAATGGTGTTGCTGATAAGCCAAAGGACAACAACAATGGTGGTAGTGGTGGTGGTAGAGGCAGAGCTTTCATCATGGGCTCAGGTGAGGCTCTAAATGACCCTACAGTAGTGTCTAGTAGATTCACTGTTAATGGATGTTATGCCTCTGTTTTATTTGACTCTGGTGCTGATAAGAGTTATGTGTCCACTAAGTTTAGTAAAGTACTACGGGATGTACCTACTGACTTGAATTCTGAGTATGCCATAGAAAAGCCGATGGTAGGACGATAACAGCAACCCAAGTGTTTAGAAATTGTAAGCTAGGTTTGTTTGGACACACCTTCCACATAGACCTTGTTCCTGTCACACTCGGTAGCTTCGATATAGTAGTCCAAATGGATTGGTTATCCAAGAACAACATTGAGATCATTTGCAAGGACAAATGGATCAAGTTACCCATCTCGGGTGATGAGATTCCTATAGTTGAAGGTGATAAGGTTGGTGCTGCGATCGGCATCATCTCATATCTCAAGGCTTAGAAATGTCTCGGGAAAGGGCATTTTGCATTGTTGGCATTTGTTACTGAAACGAAGGTGGATGAAAAGCTTATCGAAGATATTCCAGTTGTTAGAGACTTTCCCGAGGTATTTCCCGAAGACCTACCTGGCCTTCCTCCGCACAGACAGGTGGAATTTCAGATTGAGTTAGCACCTGGAGCGGCTTCGATCGCTCGAATGTCGTACCACTTGGCAGCGAATGAACTACAAGATTTATCTAAGTAATTGCAGGAATTATTAGACAAGGGATTCATACGTCCCAGATCTTCACCCTGGGGACCTCCAATGCTATTCGTTAAAAAGAAAGATGGAACTTTCAGGATGTGTATTGACTACCAAGAGTTGAACAAAGTGACGATCAAGAACAGATATCCACTCCCACGCATTGATGACTTGTTTGACCAACTGCAAGGATCAAGCTACTATTCCAAGATTGATTTGAGATCGGGTTATCATCAGTTGAGGGTTTGAGAGGAAGACATCTCGAAGATGGCGTTCCAGACTCATTATAGGCACCACGAGTTCGTTGTAATGCCTTTTGGACTGATCAATGCCCTAGCAGTTTTCATGGACCTCATGAACCGTGTCTGCAATCCTTATTTGAATAAGTTTGTCATTTTCTTCATTGATGACATACTGATCTACTCTCAGAATAAGGAAGATCATGAGGACCACTTGAGAATCATTCTAGATTTGTTGAAGAATGAACAGCTTTATGCAAAGTTCTCAAAATACGACTTCTGGATGCGTGAAGTGCAATTTCTTGGGTATGTGGTGAAAGAAAAGGGTATTCATGTTTTAAAGATTGAAGCAATCAAGGATTGGCCAGCACCAAAGACGCCTAATAAGGTGCGAAAATTTCTTGGTTTAGCGGGCTATTACAGATGATTTATCAAGGGATTCTCAAAATTGGCACAACCTTTGACTGCCCTAACTCATAAGGGAACTGTCTATAAATGGGGCAGCAAAGAGGAAACAACGTTTCAGGCGCTTAAAGACAAACTCTGCAACACACCGATCCTAGCTTTACCAGAAGGAACTGATGACTTTGTTGTTTACTGTGATGCATCCATCCAGGGTTTGGGATGTGTACTGATGCAACGCGACAAAGTCATAGCTTATGCATCTAGATAGCTCAAGGTGCACGAGAAGAACTAAATAACGCATGATCTGGAACTTGGAGTTGTAGTGTTTGCCTTAAAGATCTGGAGGCACTACTTATATGGAACCAAGTGCTCGATCTATATAGATCATAAGAGCCTCTAGCAGATATATGATCAGAAGGAACTGAATATGCGGCAACAACAATGGTTGGAATTACTCAATGATTACGATTGTGCAATCAAGCATCACCCGGGTAAGGCTCATGTGGTAGCCGACGCCCTCAGTCGGAAGGAAACACCAAAACCCCGCCGGGTGCGCGCATTACAAATGACCATCCACTCTGATCTATCGGTGCAAATCAAGGCTGCTCAATCTGAGGCCTTGAAAGCTGAGAATCTGAAAGCAGAATCCATCCGAGGCATGGAGAAATAGTTGGAAATCAAAGCTGATGGAATCCGTTATTTCATGAAATGGTTCTAGGTACCACAGTATGGGAATTTGTGAGAGCTAGTAATGGATGAAGCTCATAAGTCACGTTACTCGATTCATCCAGGTTCAGACAAGATGTATCAGGATCTGAAGGAGTTTTACTGGTGGCCGAATGTGAAAGCTGAGATTGCCACATACGTAAACAAATGCCTAACTTGCTCTAAAGTTAAGGTGGAATACCAGAGACCATTGGGTTTACTTCAGCAACAGGAAATTCAAGTGTGGAAATGGGAGTAGATTTCAATGGACTTTATCACGAAGTTACCTAGGACTCCCCGCGAATGCGATACTATTTAGGTTATAGTAGATCACCTAACGAAATCCACGTACTTTCTGGCAATCCGAGAGACTGATCGAATGCAGAAGCAGACATGAATCTATTTAAGGGAAATAGTCTCTCGACATGGCGTGCCAATATCTATCATATCTGATCGTGACACTTGGTTCACTTCTCACTTCTGGAAATCATTGCAACGATCATTGGGAACGCAGCTGGCTATGAGCACTGCGTATCACCCACAAACCGATGGTCAAAGTGAGCGTACGATCTAGACACTGGAAGACGTGTTGCGTGCCTATGTGATTGATTTTGGTACTGGGAAACTCATTTACCATTGGTTGAGTTCTCTATAATAACAGTTATCACACCTCAATCAAGCCCGCACTATTTGAGGCACAGTGTGGACACAAGTGTCGATCACCTATATGTTGGGCAGAAGTTGGAGAAAGCCAACTTACAGGACCTAAACTTATGCACAAGATGACTGAGAAGATCGTGCAAATTCGTAACCATATGGCAGCGGCACGTGATCGACAGAGGAGTTATGCTGATAAACGTCGTAAACCATTGGAGTTTCAGATTGCTGACAAGGTGCTCCTAAAAGTCTCACCTTGGAAAGGTGTAATACGCTTTGGGCCGTTTGAGATTGTCAAACGGTTTGGCCCAGTAGCTTATCAACTGACTTTACCTGAAGAGCTCAGTGGAATACACAATGTGTTTCACGTATCGAATCTAAGAAAGTGTCTAGCTGATGAATCACTTGTCGTTCAATTCAAGGAACTAGAAATCGATGAACAGCTTCGTTTCGTTGAAGAACCAGTGGAGATCATGGATCGAGAAGTCAAGACCCTCAAGCATAGCAAGATCCCGATTGTGCGCGTTTGGTAGAACTCGAAGCGTGGACCAGAATTTAACTGGGAACTCGAGGATCAAATGAAGAAGAAGTATCCACAACTGTTCCAGGATCAGGCATCTACTTCTTAAGGTATCATTTTTTAGATATATTTTCTTTAAATTTCGAGACGAAATTCCCTTCAACAAGGGGATGATGTCACAACTTGCGCGAAACCTTACATTCCTTTGTTTCAAGTTTGTTTCAGAAACTCTCAGAAACCCTATCTTGTTTATGTTCCGGATAACTGACCAGCTTGCTCAATATGTTCATTGAATCTGTGTTCTAATTTTCGAGATGAAAATTCCTTCAACAAGGGATGATGTGACAACAAAATTTTGTAGGTTAACCTCATTTCCATTGTCAAACCTCTCTCCATTAATTGTTAGTTAGTCAATCTAAACTATTATTATTGATGATGATTTTTTATTATTATTATTATTATTATTATTATTATTATTATTATTATTATTATTATTATTATTATTATTATTATTACTACTACTATTATTAACAATTAACTTACATTGTTAAAAATTAACTTACAACTAATTAAACTAAGTTAATTAATTGTTAAACCTTGCAAACTAGAAGGGCTTGTTGTGACAAGTTGCAATGCAAGAATCTCATTTAAACAACCACCTCACCCCTATCGATCTCATCTTCATTCTCGAAACCCTACTTCTCCTTCTTCTCGGCGATAACCCTACCCCTTTTCCCTCTCATCGAAACCTCCATCTCCCTCTGCAATCTCTCCCAGCCCCTGCCCTCCACGATCAGCCACCCCGTGAGTCACCGTCCTTGCAACCGGACACGTACCGATCAAGATCGCCCCAAAATTTGTGAAAACCGACCTCGGCAGCCGTGGTTCGATCTTTATATCTTTTAACTTACGATTTCTAGTTATCAATTACTTTAATGCTGCGGGGGTTCATGTGCACATTAGAATGTGTGTGAGTTTTCATGCTGAATCGAGAAGAGGTGGGGTATGTGTTTCTTCATAGGCAGCCTGTGGGTGTGCGGGTGTGCTTGGTTTGGGGGGTGACCGGGGGTTGTTTGGGTTGTATGTCCAACCATATTCATGTAAGTTGGGTGGGTAGGTTGGTGATCGAATGTGATGTATGTGTGGATGGTTGTGTAAGGTTATGTGTGTTTGCATGGATGTGTTTTAAGTGAATGTGTGCATCGGGTTTTGTGGGGGCTCGTGGGCTATCGTAGTCGATTTGTGTGGGTGTTTGATTGTGTGTGTATATATATATATAAAGGTGTGTGTGTGTGATGGAAGTGTGTGTGTTCTTGGTTTAAAGTACATGGATTGACCGTGGGTTCTTGGGGTGATACTTGTGTAATAGTACATGCATGTATATGCCTGTAAATTCATGTATATTGATGTGCTCCAAATTATACATAAAAATCCTATCAAAAGCACATCAATTATTCCTCAATATCTCCCTTAAAATGATGAGTATGTACTTAAAAATATTAATTTGTGTTTGCAGGTGTTTAAAAGGGCAAGTTGGACAAAAGAAGCATATCTGACAAGAAATTAAAGTAATCCAAGCTTTGGAGTCCAAGCATGGGGTCGTGCCTCATTAAGCACGTCCCCATGCCTTGCCTGAAACACACCCCCGTGCTAAATTGACACACCCTCATGTTTGGACATCTGACTGGACAAAAGTATAGTCCCCTAAAAGCAAGCACGGGGTCGTGCCCCACCTCCAACACGGGGCCGTGCCCCATTAAGCACGGAGTCGTGCCCGACACAACCTGCACGTATGAGCCGACCAACTTCCGTAAGCATTGTACTAGCACGGGATCGTGCCTTTTAGGCATGGGGCTGTGCTTAAACACTCCAGAAAGCGTACTTATCATTTTCTCAAAAAGAAAACCCAATTTGATAGTCAAATATTAAGGTTGTTGATACCCGGTTCTTACCAAAACTATATTACCACACGACAGGTACACTTGCATTTTGTGTGTGTGGTTTAGTATTAGTAATAACCAATTAAAACTAAATCCATTTGAAAAAAATCCTTATCAAAACATATACATTCCGCATCACATCATATATGCATGTGGTAACATGGTGCAAATGAACATAGGATGTATGTCTTATTGTTGTAGTTATGAGTATGTGTGTAGTACATGCATGTATGTGGAACATATATAAATGAAAGTGGCAGTGGACAAAGTTAGTCAAAGTAATTAATGGAACCAAAATTCTTCAAAGTGTATGCTATGATCCATGTGTCTTGTGTGTGCGAGTTTCATAAAGTGGGTTAAGTAGGTTTAGGCGTGTATATTCAAGTATAAAAATGGTGATCATGGATGATGTGTTTTGATAATGGGGTCAATTTATATGTTAGATTTAGCATGAAATTTCACTAAAATGTTAAGTCTCATGCATGTGAGTTTAATTAATAATAACATTCATAATCAAAACAAATTAAAATTTGTTAGAAACGTTATAAACTTTTGATTTTATAAATAATTATACAAGTAATAAATACAACTTAAAGTGACGTATTAAACAAATCATGCATGAGACTTGGGGCTACGTGTCAGGTGTTCGAGAGTGTGTAACTAGTTACCTATCATTACGACTTAGTTGGTAACATGAGTTTTATATGATAACTCAGGTTCTCTAGAATTTTAACTACTTGCTTTTGCTGTTAACTGCTATTTGCTTCACAAGGTGAGTTTACAGTCCCATTTTCATATATTCACTCTTTTTGGGGGAGAGAAACATGCTGTTTTTCATAAATGATACAATACCTTAGATTTCATAATACTGCATATACCTGATAATATGGTGCTATACTACGCCTCTTCAGACTGTTAATATGTTACTAGCGAGGTGATTGTTAGTAGATCTACTAGGTTTGACAAACCCCGCCTGGGTTAGTCGTGCTAGCTTAACTGGAGGTCAAACGGGTGAATAGTTAGCCTGTTTTACAGTGTTATGGTCGGGATTCCACAGCCGAGGCATTCATTATATTATTATTACTATCAGCTCGGTCGCGACTTCATACACATAGTGACTTGTTATAGGCTAGCTACCTACTTGTATGCTTTGATTACTAAATCTGGAATTTCATTACTGTTGATTACTGTTTTCTCATAAACCTGTGAACTCACCAGTCTTTGTACTGACTTTAGCATGTTTTCTCTCAGGCCATTGATGTGACATGTCTAGGAGCACTGCATTCATTACATATCATCTTCATTCGCTTTTAAACCGATTTTATGGTTTAATTACGTTTCCATTTACTTAAATTGGTTTGGGCGCGTATTTGTGCAAATTTCAACAGTTGTTTAAATGTTTTCTAATTTTGCTTACGCAATACTTAAACATGTTTAGTTTATTTCACCATTATCAAGTAGCTTATTTGTTTTGTAATTATCAAGTCGTTTGGTGTAACTGATGCTTATCTAAGATCCTGATTATGTCACACGCCTAACGGTAAAACCCCGTTCGTGGAAATTGGACACTTCTTTTCAGTATCTTTGACCAGAGTTATTGCTCAAAGTTTACCAAATGCTAGTTTAGATTTTAGTTTAATGATAATAGAGTTGTAACTAAGGAATTAAATGGTGATATGATGTTGGTCTAGCAGCCCCATAGAGCAACAGGTATGGTCACTTGCAGCTCCTTTTGACGAGCAATGAGGTGATGTTTTAAGGTTTTAGTAACCACTAGTTTAAGGTTTAACTTTCCTTGGTATCTAGTATTTTACATTGGGAGTTTTAAGGGTGTCATAGGTTGTTTCAGCAGCAACAAGTCGAGCAACCCAGGGACGTGATCTTGGTTTGTTCCAGTTCTTCAATTTGTCAATTGGTGTTAATTATCGTGCTGATTTATGCTTGATGATTTTCTTATGTGATCATTAGTTACGTTCTGTTTTTCTTGAATTTTTTAAAGTCCATTATATGTGGTTCGATTGTGATTGTTATCATTGAATCAAGTTGCATTAAAAATGTGAGATTCAACATGAAGCAAGACCCGCATTAAGTTAGTTACGAATGTTACGGATTTGGCATACATATGACGAGTGAGGATTTTGGGTTACTAGGATCATTCTCACTTATGCAAAAGCATTGAATTTAGGTTCATAGCTTCGTTCATGAAATACTAATAAATGTCGTGTTGCATTAAACTTAGTATGTTGACGTGTTAAGAAGTGTGTTTAGCAATGAACCGTTCATGCAAAGGTGGTAGCTTCATGCATGATTACATGTATGAATGTGATTGTGTTACAAGTTTGGTTAACAATGTGGTAAGTATACGTATAAGTTCAATCTTATATAATTCGAGATGATGGTTTAACATGTCCATGTTCCTCAACCGTTGGTTGTGCGGTTAATGTGTCAAGAATTATCATTTGTTATCATCGTATATAATCACGTAATAGTATTGATGCATGATCCTTCTAAATATGTAGTTACGTACTTAATCAAATTCTCAATTAAGTCTAAAGCACGAAGCTAAGATCTCAAGGTTAAGTAACAAAATTAGGTTTTGACGAGAGTTAAAGTTTTTGAGTTTTAAGTATTAGGCGATAAAGTTACCTGAAAATTCCCGAATGTTACAATTTGTGAACAGCCGAAGAGGAAGGCTCCAACACAAAATACAACTAGTAGAACACAAAGATTCCTATTCACTGACCTTAAGTGAGCTCAAATTAGATTTAGAGAGGCTAGAACTGCTAACATTGCAACTGCTGAAAGAAAACCTCTCAAGCTTATATCACTAAATTCAGAGTTGTAATGGCCAAAGCCGTAGAGAGAATGTTAATGAACTAAGAGTCGAAGAAATCAAGATTGCTAAACAAAAACAAGCTAAACTTAAAGCTATTGAAGCAAACTCCTTTGAAGCATAAGCATCTAAAAATTGTCACTTTGAAGGACATGCATCTAAAATTGTTCACTCCAACTCGGCAGAAAAAGATTTCTTGCATTACTTATTGGCGAGAAGCTACTAGCCTACATGTGCAAAACCTCAGAAGATCCTTCACCTGTATATAATCCTAAGCCAATAAGCAAATATGCTAAAGCAATCAACTGAATAAGAAGCCAGCAGATCAAGTACGACTTGATTATCATATTAAACAATTTGGTGATCTAAGACAAAGAGTTTGAAAAAGAAGTTTTCAAGTAGACTAAATAAAGAGACAAAGGACAAATATTAGTAATGGGATAACTTTTGAGAGGATTGAAGGAACCATCTATAATCTTGTAATGGTTCTTGTGTCCATTCAATACTATACGACTCTATATATACAATTACAAGGAAAAACAATAATGGAGACAAACAATAATGGAGACAAACAATAATGGAGACAATTTCAATAATGGAGACAATGTCTCCTCTTAACATGGATTTGATTGGAGAAGAGGATATTCCTCCAGGAATTATGTTATTTGCTTATACCCCCCGTCAATGCAAGTCGGTGGAGGTCCAAGACGAAGCATTGTTCGAAATCTTTCAAATAACGGTTTTGGTAAACTCTTGGTGAATATATCGGCTACTTGTTTGTCGGTCGAGATGAATTTGGTGTGTAGTTTTCCAGCGGTTACCAATTCACGGACAAAATGATAGTCGATGTCAATATGCTTTGCTCTTTTGTGTGAGATAGGATTTTGACTTAAGAATAAAGCACTCTTGTTGTCACATAAGAGTGTCGGGCGACCCGGTGGAAGAGCATGAAGTTCTCGAAGAAGATTAGTTAACCAAATAATTTCAGCTGCCGTATTTGCCATTGCTCTATATTCGGATTCACAGCTGGATCTTGACACCGTTGGTTGCTTCTTTGCGCTCCAAGAAACCAAGTTTCCTCCTAAGTAGATACAATAGCCGTATGTGGATCTTCGTGTGTCGATACAGCGAGCCCAATCTGCATCGGAAAAACCTAATAAAGTAGTGTTAGGTGGACGATCAAAAGTTAAACCATGCGCTAAAGTGCCCTTAACATAACGAAGAATCCTTTTAACTAGCTGAAAATGAGATGTTGTGGGAGTTTGAAGGAATTGGCTGGCTTGATTTATGGCATAAGAGAGATCAGGACGGGTGATTGTGAGATATTGAAGAGCACTTACAAGGGAGCGATAAAGAGTGGGATCATGAAATGGTTGGCCTTCGGAGGTGAAAGTATCTTTGGTTGTTAAAGGAGTGTCAACGGGTTTAGAGTCAAGTAAACCGGCTCTGGTGAGAATATCATGGGCATATTTGGATTGATTTAGAAAGAGACCCGATTTTGTGTGATGAACTTCTAGTCCGAGAAAAAAATTTAAAGAGCCAAGATCCTTTATTTTGAATTCCTTGTTAAGACAAGATGTGAAGTTGTTGATGAAATTTTCATTATTTCCGGTGATGATGATGTCGTCAACATAAACCAGAAGATAAATTAAAGTACCTTGGTGATTGTAAATGAACAAAGATGTATCGGCTCGACTGTTTTGAAATCCACGAATAAGAAGAAAGGAGCTTAATCGTTGAAACCAAGCACGAGGTGCTTGTTTTAAACCATATAGAGCACGGTTTAGTTTACACACATGATTGGGTCGTTGAGAATCTTCAAAACCCGGAGGTTGTTCCATGAAAATTGTTTCTGTGAGGTGACCATTTAAGAACGCATTGTTGACGTCTAATTGACGAAGATTCCAATTGTTGATGGTGGCGAGACTAAGAACCACCCGGATGGTGGATGATTTGACAACGGGACTAAAGGTGTGAGAGAAATCTAGCCCCGGTATTTGCGTGAATCCTTGAGCTACAAGTCGTGCTTTGTAGCGGTCAATAGATCCGTTGGATTTATATTTGATTCTATAAATCCATTTTGAGCCAATGATGTTGGTGCTTGTGGGACGAGGAACAAGAGTCCAAGTTTGATTTGCATGAAGGGCTTTGAGTTCGTCATGCATTGCTTGTATCCATTTAGGATTTTTGAGAGCAGTTTTGACGCCTTTTGGGATGTGAGAAGAAAATAGAGAGTGATGTAGAGGATGAGTGGTGAGTTGAGCAAGGTGTGGAAAATGCTTTGGTTTGAAAATCCCAGCCTTTGCTCTGGTGATCATGGGATGAGAGTTTGGGGTTTGGGTAGGTGCGGTTGTGGAATTTTGAGGAGGTTGTTGATGAGTTGGGTTTGAAGTAGATGAGATATGGGAATCGGTTAATGGGTTTGGAACGAGTGAGGGAGGCACTTGATTGGTAGACGGGGCGGTTGATGCGGAAGGGGTTTGGGCCATAGGGGGGGAGCTGTTTGTTGGCTGGAAGGGGTGGAGGTGTATGGGCCGGTTGCGGGTGAAGGGGGTGGGCTTTGGATTGGGCTGGTAGGATTAGAAGATAATGGTTGGGATGTTGGGTTGAGAGGAACATCACAGAAGGGGAGACACGAAGTGGGATGAGTGAATGATGGTGTGGTGGTTTGTGAGGGGATTTTAGTGGCGGTGGGAGTGGGAATTTGTTCCTCAAAATTTGTGATAGGTAAATCGGTAGTATTAGTGGGTGTGGAGTTGTTGTGAAAAGGTAGAATGTCTTCGTCAAATTTAGCATGGCGAGTTGTATAGACACGACCTGATGATGGTTCAAGACATCGAAAACCTTTATACTTAGGACTATAACCAATGAATATGCAAGGAGCACTTCTTGGTTGAAGTTTATTTTTTGTATAGTCTCTAAGGTAGGGAAAAACTCGACAACCAAAAATACGCATGTTTGAGTAAGTGGGGGGTTGGTTGAACAAAACTTCAAATGGTGATTTGTTGTCTAGAAGTTTTGTGGGTAGGCGATTGATAATGTAGGTAGCAGAGGTGAAGGCATCGAACCAAAGAGTGGGTGGGGCATTGGCATGGAACATCATGGCAAGACCGGTTTCGGTAATGTGGCGGTGCTTCCGTTCGGCCCTTCCATTTTGTTCGGGTGTGTAAGGGCATGACAATCGATGATGTATGCCTTGTTGTTGAAAGCAGGTTTGAACTTGATGATTGGTGAATTCCGTGCCACCATCACTTTGAAATACTTTAACATTTGTTGAAAATTGGTTTTGAACAAAGATTAAGAAAGTTGAGAGAATTGCAAAAAATTCGGATTTTGCTTTTAATGGGTACAACCAAGTGAAACGGGAATAGTCATCGATAAAAATAACATAATACCGATAACCATCCTTGGAAGGAACGGGTGCGGGTCCCCAAAGGTCACAGTGAATTAAGTCTAGAACATGTTGCGCGCGTTTTGGATTTTCAATAAATGGTATGTGTTTTGCCTTTGATAATTCACAAGATTCACATAATCCTGGTTTGGGTAATATGGAGGTAACAAAAACACAACCAAGTTTATTTAAAGTAGTAATTGTATCAAAAGAGACATGTCCTAGTCGACTATGCCATTTATTGAATGATGCACGCAAGTGGGATGCAGAAAGCGCAGCAACTAGAGACTTGTGACCTTGGGTGAGAACATAGAGACCATTTTCGCACGTGCCTTTAGCTAGAACCTCCGCTGTTTTTCGGTCCTGAATTTGAAAGAAATCATTAGAAAACAAAACATCAACCGGAGAATCATTTGTTAACCTACTAATTGAGAGTAGATTTTTTGTTAAATTAGGAACTACTAAGACATTTTGTAAAGTGATGGATTTATGTAATTTAGTGTTCCCAGTATGAGTAACTGGTGATGATTTTCCATTACCGAAAGTAACACGAAGGTCACCATTATGAGATTTGGAATCAAGTAAATTATTAATGGAGGGCAACATATGTGTTGTAGCACCTGAATCAGCGGTCCAATCGGGAGAGTCGGATGCTATGTTGCATTGGGCGTGAAAAGCCTCGGCGAGATTAGCATCAAGAGGAACCGATTTTTGGGCGAAGGTGGCGAGTTGAGGACAAGTACTGGCATAATGGCCGGTTTGGCGACAAAGTTGGCAATGAGGAGGACGTTTGGTGTAGGAAGAGGTACGGCCTCGTGATGAAGAGGCACGGCCTCGTCCACGAGAGGAAGAAGGTCGGTTGTGGGAAGTTTTGTTTGGGTGGGCATAGAAGGCGGCTTGAGGTGTTTGAGAACCATGTAATTGTTGGACAAACATTTCTTGATTCTCCGCGTTTGCCAAGAGATCACGAAATGACGGGGCCGGGCGGATGGTTCGTTGAGCGGTTGAAAAATTTTCAAAGGAGGGGCCGAGACCACAAAGGAACCAATGACGTTTTTCGTCGTCAGTTATGGGATGTCCAATAGCCGAAAGTTGATCTGCGTGAGCTTTAAATTTTCGGCCAAATTCCGAAACTGAGGATGAACCTTTTTGAAGGGTTCGCAGGGAGTCTTTGAGGTTGTGGATTCGTTCAATAGAGGAGTGACTATAGGCATTGGCTAAAGCTTTCCAAACGGCTTTGGCGGTGGTATGACCGATAGTTTCCGCCATGGCTTCTTCGGTTAGGGTAGAGTTTATGAGAAGAAGGACTTTTTGATCGGCAAGTTGCCAAGCAGCGAAGTCAGGATTGGGGACAGGTTTGTTATCAGAAATGATGGTTTCGGGTGGAGGAGAGTCGTCACCGGTAACATGGTCGGAAAGGTTAAGGTACGAAAGGACCGGAGTAATTTGTTTCTCCCATGAGAGATAGTTAATGGAGGTTAATTTGATGTTGATAAGGTGACTAAAGGAATGGAGAGGGAGAGATTGTGGGTCGGCAGCCATGGGAAGAAGGAAGCAGGCGAGTAGAAAGGAAGAACAGGAAGAAAAAGGGGAAAAAGCTAGAAGGAAAGGATCTTATTATGTTATTAGGCTGATACCATATAATCTTGTAATGGTTCTTGTGTCCATTCAATACTATACGACTCTATATATACAATTACAAGGAAAAACAATAATGGAGACAAACAATAATGGAGACAAACAATAATGGAGACAATTTCAATAATGGAGACAATGTCTCCTCTTAACATGGATTTGATTGGAGAAGAGGATATTCCTCCAGGAATTATGTTATTTGCTTATACCATCAAACGTGCTACCGGAAAATTTGGTCAATTATGCAAAACTAAACATCAAATTTGCTTTTATGTGGATATGAGAAGTTAGACATGTAATACTCTTTCCAGTTTTTCATCATCTATCTTTCAAGAGTGTAGCAAAAGGCTTTTGCTTTCAATACTTAAAAGGTTGATTGGGAAATATGGTTTAGCCTCAATTCTTGCCTAAATTCCTAGACTGATGACGACACCAGAAGACAATAACAATTACAACAACTAAAGGGTTAAGTTTTTAGTTTTTATATTGTTTAAGAGTTGTTTGTTCCCTTTATAAAGGTTTATTTGTGATAATTGGTAAAAGCTTTTGTTCAAAATAAAAAAATAATAATATAGA
>BJCO01791457.1:0-11133 GCA_018326465.1 Flaveria floridana | reverse complement strand
AACAAGTTATATAGGTTATAGACTTGTTAGACATGTTCTGAATCAGTTAAGGGTCAAGAATGTGTTTAACTAAGTATACTGATTCAGTCGCACGACTGGACCATGCGAATGGTCCAATCGCACGACTGAACCATGTGATTGGGTCAATCGCACGGCTGAGTCATAAGACTGACTCAGGCGTACGAATGAGCTAATCGTATGACTCAGTCGCACGACTGAGCCAGTCGCAAGGCTCAGTCGCACGAATGAGATCTGTAACCTATAAATACCACTTAATTCGTGGAAAAACATAACACTTCGAATACTTGAAACCCTAATCGACCCAGAACGTCCAGTTAGTCCCTTCCAACGTCATAGAGCGTTTCAGATCATTCCTAGTCCATTCTTAACGTTCTCTAATCGTTAGGATTGATCTTGATTTCGTTCTCCCTGATTGGATCACCAATCAAATAGGATTCCGCACTATTTGATCTGGTACAATGAAGAATCAGTTTGTACTCCGTACGTACACGGTCCTAACATCATTCAACAACATTTTGATGAACTGCCACCAGACATGGTTGAGGAGATGGATCTTCTGTGGTCTATGGCAATGATTACATATAGATCAAAGAGGTTTCTACAAAGAAATAAATGTCTTAGCATGGACAAGAAAACAAAGATTGGTTTTGACAAACCCAAAGTCAGATGCTACAATTGTCAACTTTATAGACATTTCTCAAGAGAATGTCAACAGCCAAGAGTTGACAGAAACAACAATCAAACACAAGCATCAAGCAGCTACCATCCAAACAGACAGATCCCTCAACCAATCAGTATCCCTGCTGCACCAACTCCACCTCAAATCACTCAATACAGTCTAAATCAACAATCCAAATCATCAGCCATGATCATTAAGAAGGATGGTGAATGTGACTGGAGCATGTATGAAGCTGAAATTCAATCTCCAGATCATGTCCTCATGGCAGATATTGAAGATAAAATTTCAGAAATACTGAAAGAGGTAAAAGAGAACCTATGCACTCAAGCTTGCATAGATGAAGTCAATAGATACAGAGAACATGCAGACAAACTTTCTAAGAAAGTAATTGAAACAAACATTTTAAATGAAAGTATTAAATTAGAACCAAAACAATATGGCATCAAAATACTTTCATTACAAAATGATTTGGGCAAATTGATGTCGAAAAAGTTAACAATGGCAGCTCAAGTTGAGCAACTCTCTGTATCCTTGACTGAATCTAAAACAGTTCAAGCTGAAACTGAAGTGAAACTTTAGAAGTTTCAGGTAAGCAACAAGAAGTTTGAAGAACTTATTGCTTAATAAATGGACTTTAAAGACCCTTCAGGTTTAGGGTATAACAAAGTTAATCCACCATATAATGACAATTATATTCATTTACCTGATTCCATGACAAACAAACAGGGTGAGTCACTTGACCCACATGATAGAACAGATGATTCAAAGCCATCATCATCAACATCATCAAAGTAATCATTAAACGATAAAACACCGTTGATAAAATTTGTTAAAAGTCATGATTCACCACAAACTAAATCAATAGATTTTTATCAAGGAGAAAACAATGAATTTGATGAATAAACTTCTGATGAAGATGATGCTGACTTATTGGATGAGGAGTCCATTCAACCAATTACTAAAACTCACAAAGTTTCAAGTGTGGTTGAAGATCAAACAAAACAAATAAAGCAGACTCAAGCTCTCCAGGAAAGAACATTGAATCTTTTAATGTTTCTGTTAAACAAACAAACAAAGGAAAAGGAAAATCTCCTATTCCTCAAAAACAATCAACTGTAACTTTTAACATTCCTCTCAAATAAAACTTAAAACCAAAGGTTGCAAACGAACAAGACAATTCTGATTTACCATATTATGAGTGGTGTGACCAAGACACTCATAGCATTGAAAAATGCAAATATGGTAAATACTATAATTACTGTCACATGAACAATCATAGTACTCAAAGTTGTCATTTTCACAACTATTGTTCTATCAGTAAAAGGAACAATCACAATACTGATACTTGCTTTTTCAATAAGAAAAACAAAAAGCAAAACACACAGACTCAAGTTGCTAAAACTAATGAGAAACAAACAGTTCATACTAAAAGAAACAACCCAGGAGTTCCAAGACAAACTCCTCATCAAAAGGTTGCTCTAGACAATGACAAATCATTTTATGACACCTTTACACAAACACCAAGGAGACATAAGTCTCAGACCAGACAAACAACAGATATTAGCTCTAGTAGGAGAAGAGCTCAAAGTACATCTCCTGACAGAGCTAAAATCAATTAGAGAAAATCTAGTGTTCCTAGAATTCCTAAACCACTTGAAAATGCAATCTTAGAAGAAATTTGCATTATGGGAAAAGACGGAAAACCCAAGACCATCATGGCTTGGGTCACACCATCTAACTGATTGCTTGTGTTTTAGCAGGGACATCAAAGAAGGCCTGACAACATCTGGTATGTTGATAGTGGATGCTCCCGACATATGATAGGAAATTGTTCCATCCTTCAGGATTTTAAGAGCAAACATTCAGGAAATGTAGCCTTTGGAGGTGACAAGACAGGTGGAAAGATAACTGGAGAAGGAACAGTAACAAATGGCTTGATCAGCTTTGAAAATGTCAACTACTACTCCAACCTTCAGTTTAATCTTCTAAGTGTATCCTAAATCTATGATAAGGGATACGCCACCTTATTTGACTTCAACAACTGCTACATCCTCAAGACACGTTTTTAAATACCAGAAGATTGTATCCTTTTGAAAACTCCACGTCATAACAACACATACATTGTTGATATGAACACTATTTCAACAACCACTCCTGAAACATGTTTATAATCAAAAGCATCAAAAGATGTTTCCCAATTATGGCACACACAATTGGGACACTCTAATTATAACATAATGAATCAACTTATAAAATGTGACTTAGTAATAGGTCTACCACAAAAGGAATTTTTCTGTACAGTCCACTGTACTGCATGTCTGAAAGGCAGACAAAATAGAGTGTCTCACAAATCAAAATTGGTAAACTCGAACAACACACCACTTAAATTGCTTCACATGGACCTTTTTGGCCCAACAAACATCCTAAGCATAGGAAAGAAGCAATATTGTCTTGTTATAGTAGATGATTACTCCAGATTTTCTTGGGTTTTCTTTCTACTACACAATTCAGAAATACCAGACATACTCAAAACATTTATCACTAAAATTGAGAATCAATTAGATCTTAAAGTTAAATCTTTAAGAAGTGATAATGGCACTGAATTTAAGAATGACAGTATCTTTTTCTTATTGTGTAGAAAAAGGAATAAGTCATCAGTTTAGTGTGGCAAGAACTCCTTAGCAAAATGGAGTCACTGAAAGGAGAAATAGAACATTGATAGAAGCAGCCAGATTAATGCTTGCTGACTCTCTATTACCCATATCTTTCTGGGCTGAAGCAATTAACACTACTTGTTACATTTAAAACAGAACATTAATAATCAAAGAACATACAAAAACTCCATATGAATTAATGTTCAAAAGAAACCTTTCATTGGATTTCTAAAAGCATTTGGATGTTCAGTTTAAATATTAAACACCAAAGAACAATTATCAAAATTCGCCCTAAAAGCAGATGACGGATTCTTTGTTGGATACTTTGGAGGCTCAAAAGCTTACAGGGTATATAACCCAAGACTTAATATTGTAAGAAACAACTGATATTATTTTTAAAGAACACTCTTTCACAAATAAAGTCATTGGATCAGACTGGTTGTTTGACATTGATTCATTAACAAAATCATTTGACCAATCTTACTTTGATGTTTCAGGCACAAAAGAAGATATTGAATATCCCATGGTACCTCCTCAACCAACCATTGATGTTCCTCTAACTGCTGATCCTCCAAGGAGACCAAACACATCTCCTTCAAGCATAACAGTTACACTTCCATTGGCACAAACCAAAACATCTAATAAAACAAACACGTCTACACCATCTTCATCAACACCTGTGACACCCAAACAACCCAATCAACCACCATCACATCAACCTCACACAGTTTAAGAAGATGATGATTATCATTCTTTACCAGACACACATCATGATGATAAAATCTTAGATTTCTTTCATGATTCCCCATGAACATTCACTGAACTTGCACAACCAGAATGTCCCTCAAACACAAATGCTCTTGTGCAACCAACCACACCAGAAGATTCATTCAACAATCTTGATTCAACGATTCCTGTTGATGAGATTGAAACAATAAGAATACACAAAGATCACCCCTTAGAAAACATCATAGGTGACCTTAATACATGACTGACAAGAAGTCAATCAGACACAGCAAACATTTGCTTAAATTCCTGTTTCTTATCCCTCATTATACCTAAAACCATCACCGAAGCACTTAAAGACAACAGTTGGATAGAAGTAATGAAGGAAGAACTATAGCAATTCAGAAAGCAAGAGGTTTGGAAACTGGTTGATCTACCTGAAAGTCAATATGCCATGGGCACAAGATGGCTTTTCAAAAACAAAGAAGATGACAGAGGGATTGTCATTAGAAACAAAGCAAGACTTATTGCCCAAGGATATACTTAGGAGGAAGGCATTGACTATGATGATGTATTTGCTCCAGTACCCAGGCTAGAAGCCATCCGAGTGTTCCTTGCATATGCCTCATCTAAAAACTTCATTGTCTTCCAAATGGATGTAAAATGTGCATTCCTTTATAGAAAGATAGATGAAGAGGTATATGTTGCTCAACCACCAGGGTTTGAAGATCCAAAATTCTCTCGTAGAGTCTACAAGTTGGATAAGGCTCTATATGGTCTTCATCAAGCACCTAGGAAGTAGTATGAGACTTTATCAAAGTTTTTACTAGTGAATGGGTATTCCAGAGGGAAAATAGATCAGACATTATTCTTACAAAAGGAAGGACAAGACTTGTTAGTTATTCAAGTCTATATGGATGACATTATCGTTGGCTCCACAAACACACAACTCTACAAAGAGTTTGAAACTCTTATGCAATCCAAATTCCAGATGAGTTAAATGGGAGAGCTTACCTTCTTTCTTGGAATACAAGTTCATCAATCATAAGATGGAATTCAACCAAGACAAGTATGTCCATCAGATTCTCAAGAAATTTAACATGGCAAATTGCACATCAAGCAAAACACCATTTGTAACTGGACTGAAGTTTGGACCAGATCTAGAAGGCACATCAGTTGATTAGAAACTCTATAGATCGATGATAGGTTCTCTGATGTACCTTACAGTAAGCCGACCAGATATCATGTATGCAGTATGTATGTGTGCTAGATATCAAGCAGATCCAAAAGAATCACACATTAATGTTGTAAAGAGAATCTTTCAATACTTGAAAGGCAAACCAAAACTTGGTTTGTGGTATCCTAAAGATGGAGACTTCTCTTTATATGCATACATAGATAGTGATTATGGTGGACGCAATAATAATAAAAAAATCCACTACAGGAGGATGTCAGTTTCTTGGATCAAGATTGATCTTATGTTAATGCAAGAAACAGACAAATGTCTCTGTGTCAACAGCTGAAGCAGAATACATAGCTGCTTCTGCATGATGTTCTCAAGTGTCATGGATACAAAACAAAATGCTTGACTATGGCTTTAATTTTCTTAAAACACCCATACACATTGATAATTCTGCAGCCATGTTTATAACAGACAATCCTGTTCAACATTCAAAAACCAAACATATAGAGATAAGATATCATTTTCTAAGAGATTGCTCAGAAAAGGGTCCGATCTAGTTTATCAAATTTCATACAGATAATCAATTAGCTAAACTTTTCATAAAATCATTTGATTCAACTAGATTTGAATTTCTAGTTCAGTCAATTGGTATGATCAACTATGAAATAACAAATTAATGTTTTCAAATATTAAAATCAAACAGTCTTGATTTTGTCAAAGTCCAAAACAATATCCCACTTCTATTTTTTACAAAATCAAGATAACATTAAAACCAATCCTTTCTAACATTGAATCACATATACATATCATGAGAAATGATAGTACACTAGCATAGATCCTCACTTGAGTCTTTTTCCACTAATAAAGACTGATGATACTTTGTTTGATATATGGATAGGCTCAGCATGGGACACCTAACATCAGATACAATAGTGGCGAACTATATTCTCATGATTGTGTGATCAACAACACAACTTGGTCTATGGTAAGTATTGATTTCTTCAACACAGATAGCTTAAAATCTAGCTTTAATACACCAAGTGAAACAGATTATAAATTTCTCAATTTAAGTGTTTCCTTTCTTATGATAGTCATAGACTTGGAGTACACCAAGACATTCTTTATTGTGCTAAGCATAAACCTGAATGTTCTTAATCTTGACCACAAAAGATTTCCAATGAGGAACACATCATGTAAGGATGATCAATCAACAAAGTCTTTATGACTAGCTTCGAAAGAAAAGTGCAAAAGAATCCTAAAATGGATGACCCAATAAACAAGACAATGATTGAGCATTTATAATTCTAAGTAACTAGGTCTTAAGTATTGAACTTAATTTCTAGCTTGTCTTTAGGAGAATCATACATATCATACAATCAAATATGGGGTACACACACAACTCATGTTAATCAACACACAACATGATAATCACTCACTGTTTCAATTAACCATTAATATCATGCTTGAGTTTAAGTGGATCAATATATCTACAATCAACATTGTACTTGTCTATGTCTATTCTTCAAACATCAAACAAACAACCTAGTGAAGAACTATAGACTAGTATGATCTCATGGTATGTGCACGTGATTCATGTGGTTTATGATTAAACATGCATTTTGAGTGAACAAAGGATCACATTCAAGATACATAATCTGTACATCACTCTTAAAACAAACATTTGGACTTTGATAATTTCAAAATTTTACCATATATAAAATTTTGACAAATTTTTATAAATATGCAAAAATTTAGGGGGAGAATTTGAATATTGAAATTGTCAAAGACAGCAAAGTTGTGCATATCTGAAAAATAAACAAAGCCAAAGTCAAGCCAATACTAACAAACAGCAGGTATATATTTGCTTGTTTATTTTATTGCACAGTAGTGCTTTAGAGTGATGTCAAATCTCCATATATTGAAGTGTTAAAAATTCAATATTTTAACATGAAATTTAAAGAGTTTGAAAATATTCAAAATTAATTTGAATATATAATTTAAAGAATTTTAAATTATTCAGAATTAATTTGAATATAAAAGTTTTCAAACAGATCAATCAATCACAACATTCAAAAGAGTTAAATTTTTAAAAAATTTACAACTGTTCATACAACGGTTGAGTAAAATGTCATCCGCTGTGAATAAGTTAAAACAGACAACTATTCATACAGCGGATAACCAAAATTTATTCATCCGCTGAAGGTACCGTAACATACAAAATTTTACAAGTGTTTACAGCGCATGAACAAAATTGTTCATCCGCTGTGAATATCAATCAAAATGATTACAAGTGTTTGCAGCGCATGAATATTTGTTCATCCGCTGTGAACAAATCAAACAAATAACATACAAGTGTTTGCAGCGCATGAATATCTGTCTATCCGCTGTGAACATATCAAACAAATAACATACAAGTGTTGAAAGCACATGAACAAAATTGTTCATCGGCTGTGAACATATCAAACATTAAAGCAAAGTGTCTACAGTGTATGAATAAAAGTGTTCATCTGCTATGAAAACAGCTAAAAATAAATGGTCATACATAGTGTATGAATAAATTGTTCATCCGCTTTACAAATAGTGCACAAGTATAGTGCACAGCATGAACAAATTGTTCATCCGCTTTGTGAACAGTGCACAAGTGCACAACGCATGAACAAAAATGTTCATCCACTTTGTGAACAGTACATACACAAAAGGCTCCATAGCGTACAGCCAAGACTGTACAGCGAACACTGTGTCCAGAGCGGACACTGTTCCCACAGCACATAAACAAAATTATTCAAATTGTTACACAATGTACAAGTACTGTATACACAGCGGACACACAAATTGTACGTTGTATATATAGTTCATACTTGTAACATTTTCAATTCACCATGAGTGAAAGTGAAAAAAATCAGTAAAATTTCAAAATCTTTGATAAACCCTTAAACCCCTGTTCATCAAAACCATAATTCTAATCGATATACACACTAATTCACAATCGATTAGGTATAATAACATGATTCTTAACATCAATCATTTATTAGAACATCATTTTATGAGATTCTGATTCAAACATTGTTTAACCTAAGTCAAAATTAAACTGATATCTTGAATAAGAATCATTTGATGTTTTAAAACATAATCATACACTGAATTTGAGGTAAATGACCATAGTCGACTATGTTTGAAATGGTTATTTGATGAAATTTGATTAAATCTTTATCGGGTTCATACTTAAACAGGATGTTCATGTCCAAAATCAAACAAAAACTGAGTTTTGATATTTGAAAATGTTGAAAGTTTCTTAAAATGTGTTATAACTTAGTAAATATGTTCAAAATGAGGCAACTAACATGAAAATTCAGTTGATTTGGCATAGCATTAAACATTCAACATTAAATGCATTTGCATTGAATATGCATTAAATGGTCACGTTTGACTTTGTACAGTCAAACTAAAATTTGCATTTTGAATGATATGAGATTAGACTGAAGTATGAGATGACTAAATCAAATTGTTGATGATAAACTAAATCATTATCATAAAATTTGGATAAAATGAAGTTAAAGCAATCAAGAATTTGATGAATTAAAATTGATAACAGTTGACTTTTTAAAAGTCAAAATGACTAAATTGTCAAATTACAAAGAAGATACACACACAAATGGTTAAACATACATTCAATCATCTCATAACATACATAATATACCAACATACACTTGATCATCATTTCATTATTACAATTGATGTGTACACTCAATACTAACACTTAATCTCTTTATTGCAGATATGGCTGATTTAATATTTGTAAGGGATCATAACATAGTGCATTTCTTGATCCTGACTCTCCTAGGTCAGTGAACTGCAGAGATATGATCCAAGTAATCAGGCAGACAAGACTTGTGCATACCATGACATTCAGACCAGACATCTGTGAAGATCACATTGTCCAGTTTTGGACTAATGCAAACCTTGAAGAGATTGATGATTAGCAAGTAGTTATATCTACTGTGCATAATCAAGATATCATCATCTCTGAAGAAGTGATCAGAACGGTGTTGCAATTAGGTGAAGAAGATACTTTAGGTCCAGTTGAGTTTGATGAACACTATGTACTACATGTGTTCAGGCAAATAGGATATACTAGAACCATAGAAAGAAAGCAAATCAAGAAGGAAAACATGTGTGCTCAGTTTAGGTTCTTGATGCATACATATCAGAAAACCATGAAAAACAAAAAGACAAGATGGGATGCAACATCCCTAAGGGCATCATGTGCATTGGCAAGTATCATTGCAAGAAGACCATTTAACTTTGCTGCTCAAATTTTGAATGGCCTTGTCTATAACATCACAGAAGTGAGGAACAGATTTCTGATGTTTCCAAGATTTCTGCAGATGATCATAGATGATTTATTGCCAAACATCCCAAGAGAAGGAGCCATTTCACAGCCTACTTATCTAAATGAGTATGTGTTCAATAGGATAAGATCAAACATCTATCAGGGGGATGCGATGCCTGTGCCTCCTCATATCACTGACCATAACATCCTTGTTCCTGATGAATTTCTTGGAATTCCAGGATAGAACCTTTTATGTTGTTTCAACAAGCCACCCAACCAGCCCCTATCAACCAACCAGCCCCTATCATCCAACTAGCTCCAATCATACAACCTGCCCCTGTCATTCAACAACATCCAATCATTCAACCTGAACCCATCATCCAACAACATCCAATCATATAGCCTGAACCGGTGATTCAACAACAGCCAATATCACCACAACAACCACTAAGCCCACAAACACTTAGCCCTCAATCATTCAGCCCTCAACAAGCACACTTTCCATCTCCACCATACAGCCCAAACCTATCAGATCAGCAAACACTTGCATCTATATTGAGAAATATAGATTCATCACTAGCACAATAATCAGATGAACATGAAGGTGTTGGAATATCAACTCATGAGCCTGAAACTAAACAAGCTGCTCCTGCTACTGAGTTTGTTGAAGAAAGTAGTGAGATGCTTATAGAAGAGGACATTGAGCACTCCAAGGTCTTTATATTCACTGAGTACAACAAACTCATTAAAAGATCAAATCAAAGAACAAAGAAGCTAAAAGAAAGAATCCAAGAGAAAGACAAGGAGATTGAAAAGCTCAACTCAGATCAAAAGGCACAAAAGCTTATTGTGAAGGTTGTTGAACAACAACTAAGCCAAACAAAGAAGAAGTTAAAGGAGAAAAACAATGAACTCCTTATTGCAAATGCTGAAATTGATTACTGGGAAAATAGGTCAATGGCAAAAGAACAAGGGATTGATGAGCTGAAAAAGATTATAGAAGCTCAATCTGAAGAAACTAAAAGGCTAAACAGAGAGCTTGAATAGAATGACACTCAGCTGAATAAGGAAGAACATTCAGCAGATCTTGGTGAAGATCTGAGTGGTCATGAGAAGTTGACAAGTGAAGCTGAAACAAGTCAACCTCAAGCTGAACAAACAAGCCTAGCACTGATCATTCCTGTGAATCATACACAATGGATCAGTTGTTCAGTGAGGCTAACCCTTTTGAGAATATTCACTAGTCACCCATCTTGAGACAACACTTTCATACTACTGATTCAATTTCTCAAAGATCTGGTGATATTCCTCATGAGCCCCTATCTAACAAGTAAAAGGAGTTGATTAATGTTGGACCAAAAGAACCAATGAGCCAGATCAGAAAAACCTTTAAGTCCCATAGATATCACAACAACTGCTGAAGACTTCATCAGCTGATGATGACAACAACTGAAGACATCAGCTGAAGTACAAAGACTGAAGACAACAACTGAAGACATCAGCTGATGACAACAACTGAAGACATCAGCTGATGACAACA
>BJCO01791452.1:0-11678 GCA_018326465.1 Flaveria floridana | reverse complement strand
GTTTCTCTTTGTCATCGAGTTTCTTTTTTTCTTCAATATTCATATTTCTTCATCAAATTGTTCGTCTTTGAATCTAAATGTAGTTGTCTTCGGACCCTATTGCAGGTTGAAAATAAGCTTGAAGTTATATGTGTGTTGTCTAAAGGTATCATCGAGGGTAAGGTTATTTAGTTTGATCTGTTTTACCAAATAGTTTGCTATTTGAGCTAAATGTGTGTTTCTTATGATATATTGTATTATACATGTATTAGTTTGCTATTTGGAAGGCTTACAAGCCAATGTTATGACCACCAGCTGTTAGTTGATTCTTTTTGTGTCCCAGGTGAGGTTGTTGATTCGTCCACAATTGTTCTTTGTTTCTCCGAGTAGTTTGGCCAGTGACAAGTAATAGTTCGTAAATTATTAATCTAAACCCATTAGAGTGGAATATGTTCTTCGAGCCATATTTAAGGATAGCTTAATCAAAATGTTTTGGTGTGGTTTTCATGTTCTATTCATTGTTCATAAATCAATACAATTTGATTAAGTTGTTAAAGTTGGTTTTCCGTTGACCCATATAACATTAGTGAGCTTCCATACATTTATGTTGACCCAATAGTATTTGGTTATGTAAATTGCTATAGGATTTGGCCCGACTCAGTTTTGTTTTCTTTTGCATCAAACCACCCCTTGAATAGTATTTTATGCCTAAGTGGTGCATTGTTGATAACCTGGAAAAGAATAACAAGTACAAATTAAGGCTCTCTGAAAATAAGTAAGAGCAAGTGATTGCTTACATCAACATGATTGTTTTTGACTTTTTGTGGTCATCACATATGCTTCTCTGCTTCTGGTTGTTGTTACCATTGGACTGGTTTTATGTCTCAATGTTATGCATAAGTTGCTTTTGTTATCCTTTATATTTAACTTGTTTAGTTATTAATTTTATTATGTCTCATTCATTTTATGAAATCAAAGCAGAGGCTACAGATTCATGATTCTAACAAAGTATATGTCTTTTAGTTGATCTGTTATCTTTTATATTTAATTTGTTTAGTTATTAAAGTATGTCTTTTAGCTGATCTGTGAATTCAGTTACATTAAAGTGAAATCGTTAAGTACTAACTACTAAATGACCCATTTGATCAATGAATAATAAAAACTCATTTGATAAAAACTCATTTACTATTGAAACTTGTTTGTTTGTTTTTAGATTTGAAATTTGGCTATTAAAGATGAAGCTGTAGAAAGCTGGTATCACAGTGAAGCTGTAGAAAGCTGCATTCTACTTGGACGGACCACCAGGTTGTGCACCCTTTCAGAATCAATGTGGGTCTTGCAGATACCACCAGGTATGTTTCTTCACATATTAACAACTAAAAGTGGAAATATGCAAGCAGACCAATAGGGTTACTGTTGTTTCACAGTGTACCATTTTGGTGAAATCTTCAAAAAAGAAAAGAAAAGCATTTTGAACCATTTGCAAAAAGGGAAAATTCTATTTTTTTTTCAGGTTGATGAGTCCAATTCAGAAGCTTCACTACTTCAGCCTGATGTAGAACCGTGCTTACCACTGGAGGATCAATCTAATATACATCAAGGTGAACAGACGCTTGATTCCTAAAATCCTTTAGTTTTGGAGTCTATTCCACAAGTTCTAAATCAAGGTGTGATACCGCTTAGGTCAAACCAGTCGGATGGTGAACATTCTGGCAACTCTAACCAAGGAGCCCCATGGAAGAAGTCTTATGACCCACTTCTAGCTGAAATGCATAGATTATGTGAATTGAAGAATGCCGTTGTCAAATATCATGACAACATGGTCGGTTTTCTATTTAATTTACTTTAACTAGCTTGTAGAAGTTTCGGTGTATGCCTTTAATCATATGCTTCTGGATGTCTTTCTGCAGAAGCTGAAGATAAAGTCTGATCACGAGAAGGAATTAGCAGAAATCACTGCTCTGATCAATGCGAAATACGAAGTTAAAAATCAGGACGCAAAGGCAGCATTTCAGTCAAGAATGAAGGAAACTGAGACTTACGTCAACAGAGTGTTTATGATTTATTGCTCTAAAGATTGTCATTGAATCAAAGCCCAATCTCTGGGATCTGAATTTATTATTTTTTTGCTAAAAATTTCGAGAACGTACCTCATGTTGCGTCAATTTGTAATATTATTCAGATCCTGGATGTTATGATACTTAATACTTGTTTTATTGACATGTGAAAATAGCCAACTTCACTTTATTTCAATATATAATGCATCGTGGTGTTAGATTCACTTTGTTTGTTCTTATGGCAAATCAAAAGTTATATCATAGGAGTTGATGTTGGGAAAATAACCAATTGTACCTCAGGTGTTTCACATTTTGTGTCTGCATCACAACCCAAATGAAATAAGTTTCTTGAACATACCTTATTTCCAAACATTTCTTTAAATGGACGTCCAGTTGATGCTTCAGGACACATTGATTTTCTAATTTTCTAGGCCAACTATGCATATGTTTATATTAATAAACTTTCTATTCATGAATGTTGATTTATCTATGTTATTTTGACTTTGAGGTATACCAAGCAAACACGTATGTTTCTTTATTTAGTATCAGGTATTATTTTATTGTTATTAGTTTTTCTGTTGATTGGCAATCAAAACAAAAAATTAAACGCATGCATTTTTATTTAATGTTATGAGTTTATTTATATATTACATCTCATAGACCCTTATATTTCTGAAACCTTTTTTTATTGTTTATGTAGGGGATCTCAGATGATGCTAATGGGTCTATGATCTAATGGATCAGGTAACTTATTTAATTTTTTTTACTTTGTGTTATTTAACTTGTAATGGACCTCAAGTCTCGAGTATTGCTAGCCATTAATGTAAGGATTAAGTAATGTTTTGATCTTGCCGATATGCTTTCATCACTCGGCTAGTAAATGTCTTCATTTGCCTATATTTGAAATCTCGATCCAAAGGGGTATCGTGTTGTAAATATCGCCCCCGTCGCATCGCGCGGGTTCCCTGCTAGTTTATTACAAACCAAATGAATAAATAAATTACAAAACAAGACTTCCAACATATAATTAGATTATTACATAACGAAATGAATAGATCATGACAATCAATCAATCAATCCACAAGGTCTAGGCTTTGTTATGCATAACCAAACAACATATCCAAATATGTAAATCATCCAACTCAAGCATGGTTTCATTTAATTAAAAAATCCAACAAAATTTTTTTTTTTATATTCACTGCTATATGACAGCAGCCCCCTTTTTTTTAAAAAAAATGGATTTTTCAATTTTAAACTAATTTAAAATCATAAGATTCAAGCCATCTCAATGCATATAAGATTAACCAACTTGAATCAAGAGAAACCAAGCTAAATTTTGAGTTCTAGGGTTTCTAAAGAAGTTAGTGTCCATGCAACCGGCTCTAGATGCCATTGAAGGGATTTTAACATGTTTATCAAAGTTGTTTAACCATTTTAAACATAAAACGCAGCGGATAATCATTTTAACATGTTATTAGAAGTTTACATAAACCATTTTATGTTGATAATAACCCTTTAAAGATGGATCTATTTGCATGAACAAGTAACTAACATAACAACCATAGAAAGATGATGGAAACTACGTTTCAAGACTTTCTTTTAGATGAGAAGGATGATGTTCTTGAAGGCAAGACTCCAAATAGCAATCCTCAAGTATATGATACCCTAAGCTCCTTCAAACACCCACTTGCTAGGTTGTGTTGCACCCACTTGAAATCCTCTTGCACAATCGATTTTTCAGCCAAGTAACTTTGATCCAAAGCTGAAAAATCAGCCTTGTTCTTGCCCTAGAATCCAATTTCTAGAGAGAGTTTAGAGAGAATTCTTTGATCTTTGCATGGAGGAGAGAGAGTGTAGAGATTGGAGTGTGTGTTTTAAATGAAGTCTTACTAGTTACAAGACAAAATGGGTGGGATATTCAAGCCAAAGGGGGCGGCCGAATCCCATGTGAAAATGGGTTTCCCCCCCAAATTGTTTTATTAAAATCATACTCTCATCTCTTAAGTTTTATAAAATTAAACCCTTTTAATTTTATGAAACTAACACACTATTATTTGTCATTGTTCAATTAATTTAAATAATGAAACAAAATAATCTCTCATTAACAAATTATCCATATATTTTTGTTCATTTGCAAAAGCAATGTTTTAGAAATCCCGGTTTCTAAATTGGTGCTAATATTTATTTGTATGACCCGACTTGTATCGTATCACACTAGCCACATCAATTTAATATGTATCTTGGGCAGATCAATTCCTTCAGATACCTCACCTTGACCTATCATTTTACCTCCTTTATTATCACCTGCAAAAGCAACATATCCTCCATTTATTATTCGATAGTTGGTAAGAAGGTCCTTCAATCCGGTCATATGCCTGGAGCATCCACTATCAACATGCCAAGTGCTATTGATAGTCCTTTTTGAATGATAGATAATGGACTTGATAAAATCATTTTGACACTGGGACCCAAACCTTAACCATCTTGATTCGTTAAGGAGATGAATTTTTGCAAAAGAACTGTTGGTCCATTTGGTCGATTTTTAGTACAAATGATGAGTTGAGTCGTTCAATATCAGAAACAATAACAAAGAACAAATATGAAGATGAATAAGAACAAGCAAAATGTATTCTAATATAAGTAATAATGATCCAATACAATCAAAAGAAGAAAGGTCAATATATTCAGTGAAGAACAGCTTTCAAAGGTCTCTTGCAACACAAATATTCAATTAGGTTTTTGCAAGGATCACCAACAATGAACAAGATCAAATCTATACATAGCAGTCCTAGTTTCATAGACAGTTTCGCTGACAGCGAAACTGTGCTGCCGAAACAGTAGTTTCACCCGGCAGAAACAACAGTTTCGTCGGGTGAACTAAACAGCTGACTATGACCGAAACTGTAGTTTCGCTCATAGTTTTGCTGGACTAAAAAACTAAACAAAATGAACAACATTCAAAAGTAAACTAATATTAAACCTATTACAATGTAATATAAACACAATTTAATCTATACTGAGTCCTACCTATACTTGATCTTCAATACTCCCCCTACGTTGGATCTCACCGCCTTCAGTTGTCTTGATTTATCTAGTTGGCTCCAGTCTCTCCCGCTACATCTGAAGTATCTTTATCTGCTCCTACAGCATCTTCCTTGAGAGATTATGCAACTGATTCACTCTGGTCACCTCCTGCTTCATTAGCTCCCTCGGGACGAGCATTACTTGCTCAAATTGTCTTGATAAGTCCCCGACATCCATATTCAGATCATCTTGAGTTCTCACCTTCTCAGCTAGCTCCTTCACTTCAGCTCTCGCACCCCGCACCTTGTTTGCAACGATCATAAACAAACTAGCTTCTTTCCTTGCTTCATCCCCTGCTCCTGCTTTGATGTGATTCTCACAAAGTACCAGCAGGTCCTCATCACAAAAGGTGAATAGCTCCATAGGATCAAATAGCCTACACTCTATCCCATTCTTTACCCTAATCATTGCCTCCCCCGTGTTGTTGTCGTAGAACCATTTGTCCAAATCCTGTAATCATTGGGGAAGGGGATCCGACAGTCTATGTCTATTAACTATTTTTGGGGGTTTCCCCCTCAGCACTATCTTTCCTTTACCTGTCTCCTAGTCTTTGTCCTTCTTAGACCTTCTTTGTCCAGCCTTCATGAAGCCAAACGACTTAAAATTATCATTCAGTCCATTCTTGATCTCCTTCTCCAACAACTTAGCTCTCTCACAAAGATCAGCATCAAGTAATGGCAGCATTGCCAACCTTCTCAAGTCCCATTTTGGCAAGGTCTTGAAAGCCTTCCTCTTATGGATATATGTAATTCCCCCCCCTCTCCTCTTTATCATAAACATTTTAAGGCCGGGGTTATACTTCTAACTAATAATTCTCTTATCAGCCTCTTTCATGCTCAACCCTTCCATGTTTTAGAACAGGGGAGTCAACTCCTCAGGCTCTTTCTCTCTCACTAACCAATTGTCCTTTTCAATCTCAATCACATCATTCTCATCATCTCCTTTCTGGACTACATAAGTTAGTGGTCTTTCATCCACTTCATCATATTTAGGCTCAGAGTAATAATCTAACAACTGATCATCATCCTCCTCCTCATCAATCAATCCCTTCTCAACAACCTTCTCAGCACCTACAATCTGTTCTGGGAACATTTCTTCTCCTCCTATATCATTGATGTTCATCCCTATATCAACAAATCCAGCTTCAAACACCTGCTCCACATTCTCTTTCTCAGCTTCCTGCCTTACTCCAGAGCCCCCTGCCTCCTCAGTTGCAGCACCAGACGTGCCCTCTCGTGCCCTAGAAGATGTACCCACATTCAGAAATGGGTACTTGGAGGTGTCAGTCAAATCATCTAAATTAGGTTGAGTCAGCTGATTGGGCAGGCCGACTGCTTTCTTGAGCTTATTCACCTCTATCAGCAATCTTTTAATCAATCTTTGTTGATCCATCATCATATTTGTTGATCCATCATCATCTTTGTCATGCCTTCAATCATCTCATCTTTCTATTTTTCCCTCAGCTCTTGGTTTGTAAATTTAGTCTTGATCATGCTAAACTCATTAGCAAGAGATGACTTGAGGTTTCTTATCACATCCTTATCAAAACCTGCTCTCTCCTTTGATCTCGGGGGCTCAGTAAAAGACTAATGTCTATGTTTGATCCTTCTCTCAACTTCTCCCTCATCTGCTTTCTTCTTGGACCGCTTTTCTTTCTTAACTCTGGCCACAGATGCCAACTCATGAATTTCCTGCTCATAATCATAATCCTTCTCCTTTGCATACCTCTTCCTTTTCTTAACAACTTCAGTCTCTTTTAGCCTCGTCTCTTCTACTCTTTTCTCCTCCAACTCAATTACCCTCCTTATGTAGTTCTAACATTTCGGAGGGTACATGCTTTCCCACAGATGAGCAATCTTCCCGCTGAAGTCATGTCTAATAGCACAACTCTACAAAAAAACGGGTGTTCATTTGTACTAATCTTTTGATCTCTCCATGTCTAGGAATATTGGAATAAGACCATCTATAATCATTTGAAGGAATCAAGGATAAAGCAAGCACTTATCTTTCTTCAAAGCCATCAAATTCTCCGCCATACAATCAAAAATCAATCTCATGATGTTTGCCTTCTACCCTCTGTAGCAAATCACCATGGCTTTTGCCCAGTCCAAGTTTAGCCCGTCTGATCCACCTTTACGGTGATCTAAGCACATAATAAAAACATGAGCTATATATTTCCATTCCTTATAGAGGAAGGACCTTTTGATCTCCTTCCTTATCCCAAATGGAGGTCCCACATAACCCATCGATCGAAAAGCATTAAACACTTCCTGATCTGACAATATCACCTCCTCCCCTGTGTCCTCATCGAGCCATAGCACCCTCAATATGACCTCGGTAGTAATAGTCAACTCATTATCCATCACCCTACCTACAATCCTCTATGAATTGGCTCTCGTGCCGTGCTCAGCCATCCGCTAAAAATCTCTGATGTGTAAGTCATATATAGTAGTGGAATGTGAGACCGCGTAGGCGATTGGAGATCTCTGCAACCAGCGTATGCAGTCTCTAAAACCAGCAGCTTTCGGATGAGTGTTGTCCAAAATGGCAGTAATGTTGTTCCTCTCATCAAACATTAGATTCGCCATTTAATCTGAAAACCAGATGAAACGTATTAGAATGGTATATTAAACAATAATATTAAAGAAAAATAAGAAAAAGATTAAAATTAAACAAAAAACAAATTAATTTTTCTGGCCGAAATTATCGTTTCGCAAGAACTTTTTTTTTTAGTTTCGGCAAGTGAAACAGTAATTTCGGCAGCAATTACTTAATAGTTTCTGTAGGACAGTGTAGTAGATTCGACAGGTTGAAATTTTAGTTTCGGCGCACCGAAATTGAGGTTTGCTCTGCGAAACTGTTAAGTTCGCTCGGACAGCATGACTACACAGTTTCACTGAAAAAACCATGAACTTTCGTTCAGTTTCGCTGGACCATTGGTACTTTCGCAGTAAGAACTGCGGAGGTATCGAAGAGTCTTAATCAAATAAACCCACAATGTTGCGATTAAACCTAGAAAATACTAAGATCCTTAGTTCGAAACTCACTTGCTAAGCTAAAACAAGGGTTAATCGAGAATCATAAACACAAAATCTCAGATTCGCTAAGTAAGTGTACGGTAGGGTTCTCTATAACTTAAATCTTCGATTGTGCGAAAATGGGAAGATAATTTCACAAGTTGTGTTATTTAGGACTTAGTTTCGCAGGCAGCGAAAATGGGAAGATAATTTCACAATCAAAAGAATTAACTTCTGTAGCTCCACAGTAGCCTCTCCTTTGTGGGCAATAAATCTCACCTAGGAATATCTGAAAAAATCATTTGTAACCACAAGACAGAAAGATTTTTTAGCAATTGATTTAACACTGATTGGGCCAAACATATCAGTATGTAACAACTTAAGGGGATTAGATATGCTATTTTCAAATTTTGATTTATGTGGTTTCTTATGTTGTTTTCCCTTGGCGCACGCCATGCATTTTTCAATCACTGAAAAGTCCTTTAAAACTAATCCCCTAACAAGATTGTTTTTAACTAATTTATTTATATTTTTAAAATTAACCTGGCCCAATCTGCGATGCCATAAGAAAGACTGAGAGGTGGAAGCTTTGTACAAAAGGCAAGTGATGGTAATGGTTGACTCTGTTGAACCCATGTCAAGAAGGTATGTGTCATTCTTTCTTGGAGCCTGCATTAACACCATATCTTCTAGAATATCAATATCTGATATTAGAAAGAGACATTCATTGGACTTGAACAGGATCGAAACACAAATCTGAGAAACACTCAACAGATTAAAAGCCAGTTCACGGACATAGTTGACTTTCTTTAGAGTAAGAGAGCCGTTGGAAACCCCCCCTTGACTAACCATTTTCCCTCCTTTCTTGTGGCCGGCAAATGAGAAATATCCTCCATTGATTATACGATAATTGGTCAATAAATCCTTTAATCCCGTCATATGTCTGGAGCATCCAATATCAACATGCCATACACTATTTATAACTTTAGTGGATGACTCCTGCAAAGATATCAAAGAACAGATGAACCAAGTGAAACTGGAACCCAAGTTTGAACTACTTTGTGTTTTGGAGAGATTGGTATTTTATAAAAAAAATGTTAACCAATTGAGTCAATCTACTCGCAAATGAATTCCTATTAACATGTCTATGATGAAGCTCAGGACAATACTTAACTACATGATCATCTTTAACACATCAAAAACAATGTGGTTTTAATCTAGGTCTGTTATGCAATAAGGTAGGGATTTTATCAATATGAATCTCCTTATCACAGTCAGACAGTCTAGAATCAACGTCACTGTATGCCTCACACATGTCTTTAGGTCTGTTTTTATTTGAAAAAGAATGATTATTTTCAAAAGAAGATGAGTTGTCATCTAATATACATGTGGTATTTGTACCACCTGTACTTGCTTCAGATGATGATACAACCCTTTCATTTGACACATAAATTTTTGTTGGGGTAAAAGATGGAACGGGGTGAGAGAAGAATTTTTCAAAACAATTATTTTTAATTTTCTCGTTACTCTTCTCAGTGAAATCAATCACAATATTAACGCAATCAGAAGAAGTAGCATCATTACAATCCAAAGCATCTAAAGATGAAATAGAAACATCACTAAAACACGATGAGACAAAGTCTTTTACAAATTCACTAGAAACAAAAACAAAATGTAAACTAGATTTATGATCTAAGACTAAATACTGAGATTCAGGTGTACTAAGACTAGAGCATCCAAGCCCGCTAGTCGGTCCATAATCGTAGTCCTCACAAACGTCCTTAGGATTCACACCTTCTAAACCTGCAGACATACAGTTAGTATCTATTTTGATCAAATCATTAGAAGGATGAGAAACAGGCATAGATGAATAATAGTAAGTACTAGGAGGAGGATAAACCTTAGCATTTTCATATCCCAATCCTGTTTTAATCCTAGTCCCCCGTTGAGATTTACATAAATCATCATGTTTCATTCCCGATATTGTCCATTTATCGAGCTTTGACTGAAGTTTGCTTGTTTTAAATTTTGCAAGTGCAGCCCTTTAAGTCAAAGTGTTAATCTCAACATTTCTTTCCAAAACTATTCGTTTTAAATGATCATTCTCTTTCAAAGCCTCGTTTAATTTAACAAAATCTTTAGACTCGTTTATTTTAAGTTCCTTATTAATTCGTTTTAAATATTTCTCATTATCAACTAATATACGATTAGCATTATAAACCATAAATAACCTGATTTTACATACTGAAGAACACATATCCTGAGTTACCTCATAAGGAAGTCCCATCACCACCTTTTCTGTTGCTAAAGCTTTCTCGCATTGGTACACCTGAGTACTCAACTTGTTTTCCTCGATAGTGATAGCAACATCATCTTTTTCTTTTTCTTGCTTAGTGGGTTGACTTCTTCCCTTACTTATCTCCTCAATTTTACTTTGTTTCACCTTCTCATCCTCCTTCACCTTCACAGAAACATCAGCTTCATCTCTAAGTTCTTTGAATGGATCAAATTCATCCTCACAATTCACCTTCCTCTTTCTTTCCACAATCTCAGCCACCAGTGCTTGGTTAATCTCTTCTCTCGTGTCTTCAACTTTAGCAGTCCAATTAAAGTTAGAAATCAAAGCTGTCTCTTTCTTGTGACTCATTTCCTCTTTACTCCCGCTTGAAACTAGTCGTGGAACTCCTGAATTACTAGGATCAATGACGATTGACAATGGACATTCACGTTTGAAGTGTCCCAACTGTTTACAATTAAAACACCTCAGCTTAGACTTATCAAATCCCAGTTTGGAGTTAGAGCTTTAACCTCGGAAATTCTATCTTCCAGTGCGCTCCATGAATCTTCGGGCTCTAAGTGTCAGCATTGCCATTTGCCATTGATTGTCAGTCTCTTCAAGATCATCAGGGTCTACCTGATACATATCCTTCATCGTCATCCCTTTGCCTTTCAACTCCCCTGCCACTAAAGCTTCACAACTCTGAATAAACATACCAAAAAGAGCCATTGTCTCAGATGGAATTGGAATTTCATATTTGCCTTCAAGTTAGCTTGATCTCTCCCAACACTACTACAACCTCCAGAATAATCACTAGTATTCACTCCGCCTTGATGAGATGCCTGCATTGGAGAGCTTGCAGAGGAAGACAGTAATGCAACATTCTGAGTGAAACTAGATATAGGCATCATGGTTTAGTTGAATTCCCTTCTCTTCATGTCTAACTCAAAATATTTCAATTTGTTGATCACATCCATAAGCTTGTAATCAGTAAAGTTTCTCTCCTACTTTAGTATTCTCACTTGTAAGCTCCATTGGGGTGGGAGAGGGTCTAGAAGCTTATTCACCTACTCTTAATTACCCAACTGATTATCTGTAACACCCGGAAGTTTGACTTCTCAGCATGTGATGCGACTGAGCTTCAGTCACCTGTGATTTATGCGATTGAAGTTCAACCGCATGGCTATTCGGCCGATTGGAGCTCAACCGCACGATTGGAGTTCAACCGCCCGAATGAAGTATGAGCCGAATGGAACACGTGCG
>BJCO01791447.1:0-26510 GCA_018326465.1 Flaveria floridana | reverse complement strand
TGTTTGTGTGACCAGAATTTATGACTTTGACAATTTGATATCATGACAATTTAAATTTATGTTGAACATGTAAACATTTGGGGCTGGATCTGTTTCCAGCCCGGTGTCTTTTAAAACTTTTAATGCCATGTGATGTTCTCTCCCTTTGAGCTCTTATAATGGTTTGTGTCCGCTACCATATATGTTGTTGCTAATCTGTGACGTCCCACCCTACCTGGGCCCGGGGGTGTGATATTAACGCTCGTTTAGATAATATACAATTGATCATAATGGAATCTTTTGAGAGCTGATATATGATCCTCATAAGGTCACCAGGTCTTTACTCACGTAAAACAAAGTTGCCTTCAACCCAGGTCCTTGTTCACACAAAACAGAGGGAGGATGAAGATCATACTTTAAATCATAAACCCAGGTCTTTCTCCACACAAAACAGGGGGAATATGATTTGCAAAGATAGAAGTTATGAAGTGTTTTACATAGTGTGCTTGGGTGAGTGATTTGATCACATCAGGATAAGACTTACTTGCTTGATCCTTAAAATGGTGTTCCCACAAACAGACACCTTTTCAGTTTGTTAGGCATGCTCTTAGTGTAGTTTCCACTCAAGATGAACCTACTCACATATCAAAGTGCTTTTGATCAGATTTAAAGTTAGTTAATTACAGTAAGTAAGCAAAGGTATAGTGTACTATCATTTCCCATACATATGACATGCTGAAACAAAAGACACAACAGAGAAAGACAATATTTTTTTTATTTTTTTATATGGTTTTCTCAGTGTTTTTTTTGGTTTTTATAGATTACTATTTACAAGGACAGTTATATGCTTTTCTTATGATGATTTAATCTAAGTTAATCACACCCAAAGACTCAATTAGAAAATTCAATCTAACTGAATCAAAGGCTTTAGTGCATAAGTCAGCAAGCTGATTTGTTATATCCACTTTGATTAACTTGATTAATCCCTTTTCTGAGCAATCACTCAGAAAATGATATCTGATTTCAATATAATTTGTTTTGCTATGTTGAACTGGGTTAGCAGTGATAAACATAGCAGCTAAATTATCAATACAAATTGGTGTTTGAAGGAAATCGTAACCATAATCGTGTAATTGGTTTTGCAACTAAAGTACTTGAGAGCAACCAGCTGAAGCAACTACGTATTCAGCATTAGCTGTGGATACAGATACATTTGTTTGCTTCTTGCAATACCATGAAACAAGTCTTGGTCCTAAAAATTGCCAGCGACCAGTAATTGATTTTCTGTTATTCTTGCATCCTCCAAAATCACTATCTGAGTATGAGTAGAGACTAAAATCTCCATCTTTTGGATACCACAGTCCTAGAGCTGGTTTCCCTTTCAAATATCTGAAAATTCTCTTGACAGCATTCAGATGAGACTCTTTTGGATCAGATTGGTACCTAGCACAAACACACACAACAAACATTCTGTCAGGTCGGCTGGCAGTTAGATACATAAGAGATCTTATCATAGATCTATATAATCTTTGATCAATAGATTTCCCAGTAGGATCAGGCACAATCTTTTCTATTGTTGAAGCATGAGTTTTGCATGAAGAAGTATCAGCAAGATTGTACTTCTTCAATATTTGATGTATATACTTCTCTTGATTAATAAAAATCCTATCTGTTTTCTGATGAACTTGTAGGCCAAGTAAGAAAGTCAACTCTCCCATTGAACTCATCTGAAATTCAGATTTCATTAACTCTTCAAAACTCACACACAACCTCTTGTTGGTTGATCCAAATATGATGTCATCTTCATATATTTGAACTACTAAAAGTTCTTGATGTTCTTGTTTGAGAAAGAGTGTCTTATCAATAGTCCTTCTTTTGTATCCATGCTTGAGCAAGAAAGATGATAATGTTTCATACCACTTTATTGGTGCTTGATGAAGGCCATACAAAGCTTTGTCTAGCTTGTAAACTCTATGTGGATAGTCATGATCTTTAAAACCAGGAGGTTGAGCCACATAGACCTATTCATCAATTTTTCCATTAAGGAAATCACACTTGACATCCATTTAGTAGACAGTAAACTTATTGTAGGAAGCATAGGCTAAAAATACTTTGATTGCTTCAATTCTTGCAACAGGTGCAAAAACTTCATCATAGTCTATCCCTTCTTCTTGAGTATATCCTTGAGCAATCAGCCTAGCTTTGTTTCTCATAATTATACCTCTGTCATCTAGCTTGTTTTTGAAGAGCCATCTTGTTCCAATTGGATGCTGTCCTTCAGGCAAATTAACAAGATTCCATACTTTCTGTTTTGTAAATTATTGAAGCTCTTCCTGCATAGCTTCAATCCAGTTATTATCCTTTAGAGCAACTGTGATGTTTAGAGGAACAACTTGAGACAGAAAGAAAGTAAACAAGCAAATGTTTGCATCTCCCCCTTTGGTTCTTGTGGTTCTTGCATTTAGGTCTCTAATTATGTTGTTAGATGGATGAGACTTGTGAATTCTGGTTGTTGAGATAGAGTCAACCGGGATGGTTGATTCCAAGTTAGAAATATCCATTAGAGTAGAGGGATTCAGCTGTGATGATGAATCAATGAAGTAATCAAAGTGTTCTTCATGTTTAACATTTGAAATAACAGGATCTTCATTTAGTACATCAGCTGGATTATGAATGTCTTCCCCAGGAACTTTTACGGAAGGGTCTTGTTCATCCGTAGGAGTTACAGGAACATCTACGGATGGTATTTGTTAGGCTGCTGACAAGTCTTTGGAATGCAAAGGATCCTCTCCAATCTTAGGAGCATCTGTCGAAGCATTATCCATATCTCCGGATGAAGGATGATCATCTACGGAGGCATTGTCATTAGCTGCGGATGCAGAGTTGCCATCTCTAGATGTAGATCCATTTTGCTGAGTTGGAAAATTGGTTGTTCCTTGATCCATGACACTTGACGTTTGTGGTCTTGGAGGAGCAGCTGATAGTCATACTTCATTCAAATTTATAGGAACAAATGTATAACATGTCTGAGCAGAACCTGCATTAATCAAATATCCAGAGTTAAATGAGTCTGTTAATACATCTATATCAAACAACCATGATGATCCTTTTATAGATTTAGTAAATGCCAATTCATTAAATGAAACATTAGGAGTTTCTTCCATAATGTTATGTTGTGGAATGTAGATCCTATATGATTTAGATGTTGAAGAATATCCAACAAAGACACTATCATAGGCTTTTTCAGAAAATTTTCCAAATTGTTCCTTTGTGTTTAACATAGATACATGACACCCAAAAGCTCTAAGATATCCTATGAAAGTTTTTCTTTTGAATAAAAGCTCATAAGGTGTTTTCTTATATTCTTTGACAATTAATGTCCTGTTTTGAACATTGCATGCTGTGTTCACAGCTTCAGCCCAGAATGTGATAGGAAATTGAGAGTCAGCTAGCATTGTTCTTGCTACTTTAATGAGAGTTCTATTCCTTCTTTTAGCAACTTCATTTTGTTATGGAGTTCTTGGTGCAATGAATTGCCTTGCAATGCCTTTATTCCTGCAAAAAGAATCTAAATAAGCATTAACAAAATCTATCCCATTATCACTCCTCAAAATTTTAACTTTTAAATCAAGTTGATTCTCAATCTTGATGACAAAGTCCACTAATGTTTCAGATATTTCACTCTTTTGTTTTAATAATAAGACCCATGTGAATCTAGTGAAATCATCCATTATCACTAAACAATATTGCCTTTTTCCAATGCTCATCACATTGGTTGGATCAAAAAGGTCCATGTGAAGCAATTTGAGTGGTGTAGTGTTGGTATTGATAATTTTGGATTTATGAGACACTCTATGTTGTTTTCCTTTATAACATGAAGAACAATGATTTAAACAATAAAACTCTTTCTTTGGTAGCCCAATGACTGTGTCATTTTTCACCAATTTATTTATATTCATCATGTTGGAATGAACAAGCCTTCTATACCACAATTGAGTTCAACTACTAAAGACTTAGATAGCAGACATGTTTCATGGCTTGTAAGTGTTATATTGTTTATATCCAAAACATATGTGTTTCCTTTTCTTGATGCTTTAAGAAGGATCCATTCTTCTGGAACTGAAAAACCTGGCTTAAGAATGTAACAATTAGTGTTATCAAATAATGTTGTATGATTTTGATCACAAATTTGAGACACACTTAATAAATGATACTGCAAATTTTCACATTAATTTACTTTCTCAAATTTGAGCAGACCATTAATTCACCAACTATTTTACCTCCCTTCTTATCCCCACCAAATGCCACATATGAGGCATTTTTATGCTTGAATTCATAGAGAAGAGAACAATTTCTTGTCATATGCCTGGAACAACCACTGTCAGCATACCACTTGTTGTCAGCTCTCCACGATTGTTCCTACACAAATAGTGAAATCAATTAGTATTGACAACCCAAGCCTTAACGATCTTGGGTTTGCCAGTAGTATCTAAAATTATTACTCCTTCATGAATCAGTCTTGAAGTTTCAGTATTAATTTTAGGCTTAATTGATTTATTTTGAGTTGGTAGTGATAAGGATGATTCTTTTGAAGATGAGGTTGTTAAGTTTGGATCTGGTTTCTCAATCTCTTCTTCATTCACCTTGTCTTTCTTTGATTGATGCTTTGATTTTGACAATGAACATGATTTTTTAAAGTTTCATCATCTTTTGATTTTGAATAAGATACATGTGTTCTCTTTTTAAAGTTATCAAAGAAAGTATCATCAACATTTGACTTCTTGTCAGTCAAATCCACCTTTTTGTGAGGTGTTTTGGATTGACTTGATGTTCTTTTCTTCAAATGTTTACCCTTAGCAGATGATTTCTCCTTTTGTTTTGGCTTTTGTTTTTGTTGCAATTTCTTTTGCTTTGAATCTTCTTGACTTTCAGTGGATTGAGAGTCTGATTCAGTCAATTCAGATTTTGACTTCTTTGTGCTCTTTGTCTCTTTTTGCTGAAATAACATTCATGAGTTGAATGATTATTTTTGTTACAGATTGCACAATGTTTGTTGAAGTAGCAATCAGAGGTCGTGTGATTGTTCATATTGCAAACGGAACAATAACTGTTGAAGTAGCAATCATCAGTATTATGATTTTTCATATCACACAATTTGCAATACATTTCCTCAGATTCTTCATCAGACTCAACCACTTTCTTCTTCTTATTCAGCCTTTGAGTCTTCAACTCCTTTTCCAAAGGAGCACTTGATTTGTCCTTGCTTTTGCTTAGTGCACTATCAAATGATTCTTGTTTAACTTTTGATGATCTCAGTTTCTTGAGATCCAACACTTTCTCATTAGGTTTGTTGGCAGTTTCTCTCGTCTTAGGCAGCTCTTCCGTAAATTTTGTTTTTGCTTTCTGTAGATGTTCTACCGATTCAGCAGATTTTGCCTTCTATATATCTTTTACTGAAGTTTCTTTCTGCTGCTTATTTGCTGATTGTTTCTTCTTACCTTTATCTAACTAAGGATAAGTGTACCTCCTCAGTAGATCTGCACTAATCAACTCCCTTAGTTGAAAATTTTTGATGCTGATTAAGTTTTTGAAGTCCTTCATTTAATTGTGCAATCCTCTTACAGATAGTCTCTAACATGTTTCTTTGTTTTGGAGGATATTGCAGTTTTTGATTCTTCAATTACTTTAGGAAGGACAGTTTCAGCAGCAACTTTCTTACTAATGTTCAGTTGATCCTCATCATTTTCATCAGAATCATCCAAGTCATCATATTTACCAAAGTCAAATTCTGAGTCATTGTGTTTAAAGTTTTCTGATTCAGAAGACTCAGTTTCACTCACCTCAGTTTCATTGTTATTGTTTTGCTGATTAGATTTTGTTTCAAACTTGGTGCTTGGCACAAAATAATTTGACAAAGTGTTTGTCATTGTTTCAGGTAGAGTTGTGTAGTTATCATTTATTGGAGGCGCAACAACATTATATCCCAACCCATACCTATTCTTTGATTTAATATGAGAATTTAACAATTTCTCATATTGCTGAGATGAAAGTTGAAACTTCTGAAGTTTCACTTCAGTTGATGTATGATCAGCCATGGATTTGGTTAAGGAAGTGGTCAGATGCTCAACTTGGGGTTTTAAGCTGTAATTTTCTAAAACAATTTTTTCTAAATCCTTTTGCAAAGAGTTAATTTTGATTTGATATAATTTATGTTCTTTTACATGGGATTCATTCAAAATCATTGTTTCTTTTACTTTATCAGCCAATTGTTGAGCATGGACTCTATATCGTTCAACTTCCTCAACACATACTGATGAACACAGTCTTTCTCTTACCTCTCTAGCCATTAGTGGAACTTTGTTTTCCATGTACGCCATTAAAGGTTGATTCTCTTCCAAGACTTCTTTCTCATACATACTCCAGTCACATGTTCCATCTTGTAGTATGATCAGCCCAGATTCCTTTGAATTACTAGGTCCTGCTGAATCATTTGTGGCTGGTGGGGATGAGTTTGTTAGCTGAGGTTGCCTGAAAGATCTTTGAGATGCTGATGGCTGATGGGATTGATGTTGATGAGACTGAGGTCGTTGATGTTGTCTCAAGTCCGGATTTGATTGTTGATTGCATTCTCTAGAGAAATGTCCATAGAGATTGCACTTGAAGCATCTTACATTTGACTTATCAATACCAATCTTTGATGTTTTGCTTGCTGCAGCCAAGTTTTTGTTTTTTTTTTTGAGATATTGTTTGGCTCTATAAGCAATCATTGCCATTTGCCATTGGAGATCCATCTCCTCAACTGCATCAGGATGCAGTTTTTCTAAGTCTTGTTGACAAATATTTGCTGATGTTAGAGAACTTCCCAAGTAAGCTTGAAAACTAGAACTAAAAGCTGCAAAAGCTGCTTTCTGTTCTTTAGAATCTAGGATCATAGTAATGGGTTCTAATTGATTGTTCTGTTGTGAGGACTTTGTTGGTGTTGTAGATGCATCTCTTCTGTCAGCAGTTCTTCCTTTGTCCTTTCCATGTTTACTTTGAGATGATTTCTTTGAAGGCTTTGATGCATAGAAGCTCACTTCTTCTTCATCATCACTCAAAGTATAAGAGTTCTCATATAATTGTTAGAAATAAAGGTACTTCTTGCACTTTTTGTTTCTTTAAAATGATAGGGTGTGAGATGGGTTCTCACACTCTTGTTTCTTGATTTTTCATCCATTTCAAGAGCTTCCACTTTAGCAACCAGTGTATCTAAACCAGTTAATTTGAGATCCATGGTGTTCTTGAACATGGACACCATTTGCTTCCAACTTTCAGGCAAAGTATGGAGCATCTTTTTGTTTAACTCCTCATTAGTGTACTTCAACTCCAAGATGTTCATCTCAGTTACAAGTTGCATGTATCTATGGAGTTGTTGAGGAATTTATTCACCCTCAATATGATGAAAGGTTTCATATTATGAACGAAGGGTGTCTTTCCTAATGCTTTTGATTTCATCACTCCCTTCACAGAGTGTATGAAGTATCTTCCACAAGGAATTTGTTGTTTTGTAGTTCTCACACCTGATTAAGATCTCTTCAGGTAAAGCCATACTAAGTAGACTGTATGCTTTGATATCAAATTTGACCTTCTTAACATCATCATGTGACAGATCTTTAGTACTTATGGGTTGATTTTTATCATTATAATCCGGCCCAAGGGTGGGTGGAATATAAGGACCTTCAGTTATTGATTCCTATAAGTCGAAATCAGTGTAATTCACATGATTCCTGAACTTGATTTTCTAGGATTTGAAATCCGCCTTTGTTTCCAACTTTGGAGGTTGATATGATCCACCAAAGGTACTCATTTTAGTTAAATTTTAGGAATTTAACTGTAAATGTTTCTGTGAACTAATCAGTGACAATACTTAGGTAGTGATAATTAAGTTATAATGATCACAAATCAGTCAATCCTTTCAATGATAATTAATTATCAAGTCAAGGATTTTGTTAATGTATTTGATCAATGTAATTGACCAATTAATGAATATCAATCAATAACTCAGATCTACTATTCAATTAATATGCATATAGATCTAAATGAATCAAGCAATGAAACAATGTTTGCTGAAAGATAACTCATGGTTTTAAATAATTAAACGAAAAGACAATTAAACAATTCTAAAATTGATAGATCAATCGATCTAAATCAATGAGCACTTGGCTCTGATACCACCTGTGAATCTAATGAATGCGAAATAATAATTAACTGTTGTTTAATTGTTTTAATTGATAATTTAATATCAAAATTAAAGTTTCTTATTATGAACACAATTATATACGTAATAAATGAGCAAAAAAGAATTAATTCAAATGTATTTCATTAATACTGAATAATAATTACAAAAGAATAAATTAAGAATGCTATGAACAAAGATTCTTCGAACGTATTGTTGTTGATGTGACGGCGGCTAGGGTTTGATTGCGTGATGTGATGTGTGTTTGCCGTAATAATGCTCTTGTGTTCGATACATTGATATGAAACCTAGGACTCATATTTATAGGCAATTATGAGTCTGTTAAGGAAACACCGGATCTCTTGGGATTCGTAATTGACTTGTTGACATGTTGACTTGTTGACTTCTAGCACTTGTCAAATGCATCCAAGTGTCTTTGTCTTCCGTAGGAATTTTGTCTTCCACAGGAACTCTTGTTCTTCCGTAGGAGACTTCACTTCTTGTGGTGATCATTAGAGAATACTGATGTTCATCCGTAGACAATCTATGGAAGCCTTGTCTTGTAAGAAACATATCTATGGATTAACAAAGTTGTTCATCCATAGATACTTCTTACACTTAGCCGATTACAAGAATTCACCAAGTATATTGCTTTTGCCTGTAACCATACACATCAAGCAACACATATATATGGGTTAACCTATATACTCAATGCATACGTAAAAGTAGTGACTTACAATCATTTATTACAAGAACTGATTAAATTTCTAAGCCTATACAAATTGATCTAGACCTATTCTTTCTAGATCTAACATCCTTCACACACAATTTTGTCTGTAAGATCTCCTAGGTGTGGAACTTGTGATGATGAGCTTCCTTCATAGACCCCTTGACTGAAGAGGATGAAGAGAAGATGGTGAAGAATGGCTCTGAGAAGCGTGAAGAAGAGCATTCTAAGAAGGGTCACCATTCCTCTGAGGAGAGTAAAGCTGTTGGAATGGCCAAGTCCAAAAGAAAGAACTTGATCAGGAAGGCCAAAAGAAAATCTAAGAAGTCTCAAGAGATCAAAGCCACCTTCAACTCTGCATAGAAACAAGTTTTTATTTCTGCAGGATTTGAAGTGGTCAAGGCTAAAGACACAAACTTAAACTCAAACAACAAGAGTTCTAGTTCATGTCCAAATCATCCAATCATCAAGAGTTCTGATCAGTTGTGCACCACTATTGTACAACATGAACCATCAAGCTCCAAAGGTAGTTCTATCCCCACAAGAATTTCCACAACATCTGAAAAGATGAATATGGAGAAAGAAAGTGATCAAGTTCAGCCTTGTTCACAAAAGAAGACTCCTAGAAGGACGAAAATGGACTGTGTTATATGTGGGAGTATCTCTCGTCTTGCTAAGGATTGTGTTTACAATCCAAAGAGTACTCTCCACATTACTAAGAAAGAAGCTTCTAAGAGTTTGGAGAAAAAGAAGCAAGCTTCGGAAGGAAAATCCTTTTCCTTCGGAAGATCCAAAATGAAGAAGAAGACAAGTGGAAACTTGCCTTCGGAAGAAACTTTGGTCTTAGAAGAAAGGAATACTTCTGAAGCCCCGAAGCTTGCTGCAATGGAAGCAAGATCTTCCGAAGGTCCAGTCATTAAGACTTCCGAAGTCAACAAAACTTCTGAAGTATTGAAGTTCAAGTCTAAGGTTTTAAAGGTGGTGTGGAAGACAAAGAAAGACCAAGTGGCTGAGAGTTCTTCATCAACCTCAGCAAATGATCATTCTAGCATGACTATAGGATCAATTACTGTTGCATTGTGTTCAACTTCTTTTGATGAGCCCAAGACCAATAAGGCTTGGATTTCCAAGTGTAACTAACCATCTCGTTTGGGCAGGAACAACTTAAGACAAACAGAAATGTATGGATCATTGATAGTGGCTATTCCAAGCACATGACAGGAAATAGGTCACTACTCCAAAAGTTTGAAATGATGGAGGACCAGTTGCTTTTGGAGGAGATGCAGGGGGTTACATTACTAGAAGGGGCAAGGTCACAAATGATAAGCTCAGCATTGAGAAGGTAAACTTTGTCAAGGAGCCTAGGTACAATCTTCTGAGTATATCCTAATTTTATGATCAGAGTCATAACATGTTGTTTATTGAGCATGATTGCATTGTTCTCAGGCCCGGGGAGGTCATTCCTTATGAGTATATCCTGCTTAGAGCCCCCAGGAAAGGGAACATGTACAAGATGGATTTGCAAGGAACATCTCCCTCAGGAGAATTTTCATGCTTTCTATCTAAAGCAAATAGTGATGACTCTTTCCTCTAGCATAAAAGAATATGCCATGTAAACATTAAAAATATGAATAAATTAATTAAGAATAATTTGGTAACTGGAATACCAAAGGAAGATTTTACAAGTGATGACCACTGTGTTGCGTGCCTGAAGGGGAAGCAACACAAGGTATCTCACAAGCCAAAGGAAAAAAAATTCATCACAAATCCCCTACTCTTGTTACATATGGATCTCTTTGGCCCTACCAGTGTAATGAGTCTAGGAAGAACCTCTCATTGTTTAGTGATCACAGATGACTTCACAAGATTCACTTGGGTTTTCTTTCTTAGAACTAAGGATGAGACCCAATATGATCACAAGGTCAAAACCCTAAGATGGGATCAAGGAGCTGAATTCAAGAACCAAATCCTTGATTTTATTTTGCATTGAAAAAGGTATTACAAGACAATATAATGCTCCCAGGACTCCTTAACAAAACGGTGTTGCTGAGAGGAGAAATAGGACACTAATTGAAGCTGCAAGAACTATGTTGTCTGACTCTAAACTGCGCATCACCTTCTGGGCAGAGGCAGTGAACATTGGCTGCTATGTGCAAAATAGAGTTTTAGTAGTTAAAACACATGGTAAGACTCCTTATGAACTTTGGCATAAGAGAAAACCTTTTATTAGCTTTCTCAAGTCATTTGGATGTCCATGCACCATCTTGAATACCAAAGATCAAATTGCCAAATTTGCTGAGAAATCAGATGACGGACACATCATTGGATACTCTTCTCAAGCCAAAGCTTATAGAGTATACAATCTCAGAACTAGAGTAGCTGAGGAATCAACCAATATGATTTTCAATGAACACACTTCTAGTGTGAAAGGTTCTAGTCCAGATTGGTTGCTTGATCTTGATTTAGTTACCAATTGCTTTAACAAATCTTGTGACAATGTTTCAAGGTCCATAGATATATTACCTACAGGTGATCCTGATCCAAGATTTGAGCTATGAAGACCCTTTAGTTACACATCTTCAGCTCTAGTGATAACTAATCCTGCAAATGAAGTTTATACCAGCACATCAATGACAAATCCTGCTGATATTTCTAGGGTGCCTTCAAATTCCAGCTTAGAGGCACAAAACTCACATGAAAGAGCTTCAAATGTTGGAGAAAATGGTGATGGTATAACTGATCAGGAACTTCTTGATGTTGATAACCACTCCATTGAATAAAATCTCAATGATGTCACGCTCTTATTGGGTCAAGTCAATTTTGATAAGAGTGCTGATGTAGAGGGTGAATCCACATTGCCAGATAAGAATTTCTCCAATTTAGATCTATCTAAACAACTTGTTGTGATCCCTCAACTAAGGATCCACAAGTCTCACCCCTCCACAAACATCATTGGAGATGTCAATTCAGGGGTATGAACAAGAGGACAACCCATGACGCAAATGTTTGTCTTCACTCTTGTTTCTTGTACCAGATATAGCCAAGGAAAATTTATGAGGCACTAAAGGATGGAAGTTTGGTTAAAGCTATGTAAGAAGAGCTGCTTCAATTCAAAAGGCAAAGGGTTTGGAACCTATGTCCTCTTCCTTAAGGGAGGACTACCATAGGAACCAAATGGGTGTTCAGGAATAAAAAGGATGATATAGGACTTGTCATCAAGAATAAGGCAAGACTGGTTGTTCAAGGGTATACTCAAGAAGAAGGAATTGACTACATATATGTTTTTTCTCCTGTAGCAAGACTTGAAGTTATCAGGATATTCCTAGCTTTTACTGCATCCAAGAACTTTAAGGTCTGTCAACTTGATGTCAATTGTTCTTTACTCTGTGGGGTGATTGATAAAGAGGTGTATGTCAAACAACGACCTGGGTTTGCAGATCCTGATCATCCTAATTATGTCTACAAGATTGATAAAGCTCTTTATGTGCTGCACAAAGCACCAAGAAAGTGGTATGAGACTCTATCTCAGTATCTATGTCAGCATGGCTACAAAAGGGGTACTATTGATGGAACTCTCTTCATCAAAAGAATAGGATATGACATAATGCAAGCTCAAGTATATGTAGATGACATTATCTTTTGGTCAACTAATCTAAAGCTCTGCAAAGACTTTAAGAAGCTGATGAAGGATAGGTTTGAATTGAGTGCCATGGGGGAACTCAATTTTTTCTAGGAATTCAAGTGAAGCAAGTTGAAAATGGAATCTTCATAAGTCGGTCAAAGTATGTACAAGACCTACTTAAAAGATTCAACATGAGTGATTGTAAGGTTGCTATGACACCCATAGCCAGAAATCACTCCCTTGGACCTGATCTTGAGGGGGAGTGTGTTGATCAGTATCTCTACAGGGCAATGATTAGGTCTCTTATAAATCTCACAGCTAGCAGGCCTGATATCATGTTTGCCACATGCATTTGTGCAAGATATCAAGCTAACCCCAAGATGTCATAGTTGATCACTATCAAAAGAATTTTAAGATATCTCAAAGGAGCTTCATCACTTGGCCTTTGGTATCCAAAGAATTCTGACTTCAGTCTGTATGCTTACACAGATAGTGATTATGGTGGCTACAACATGACTGCAAAGTCTACATCAGGGGGATGTCATTTTCTTGGTGGAAGGATAGTCTCTTGGCAATGTAAGAAACAATCCTATGTGTCTGCATCAACTGCTGAGGCTGAATACATCACTGCTACAAACTGTTATGCTTAAGTACTTTGGATTCAAAATCAGATGCTGGACTATGGATTCAACTTCAAGGAGACTCCGATCCGCATAGACAACAATAGTGCTATCTCAATCACAAAAAATCATTTGTAAGACTCAAAGACAAAGCATATCAATATCCGGTATCATTTGATTAGGGATAACTTTGAAAAGGGATTAATCAAACTAGTTAAAGTTAACACAAATGAACAATATGCTGATCTGTTCACCAAAGCTTTTGATGAAAAAAGATTTAAATATCTAGTATCACCTATTGGGATGATTAACTTTGAGTAGCTTTTCTTAAAACTTAATCATATTATTTCTAAAACATGTGTGTCCTAAGTTGTCTATTTTATCACCTTCATAAGCCCTTGTTCTATTTGAAAGACAAAATCTTTTTCAAATACACTCCTTAGATTTCTGAAAATTTTGATCTCTTTATCATTCGGAAGATTTAAAATTACCTTTGGTAGACACTTATCCCTTAATAAACAAATAACTGCTTCAGTTGTTTTATCTTCGGAAGAAATTTATGAAATCTCTTCCGAAGCTTAAAACCAACTTAAAGTACTTTTACGTTTTAAAAGGACAATTTCCTTCCAAAAATAATGTACCTTCCGAAGCAAAATTCTCAAAAATCTTTGAAATGTCTTCCGAAGACAATTTGCCTTCGGAAGCTTCTCTTCAAGAACTTCCGAAGTATAATAACCTTCGGAAGATTTCTCGACTCCCTAGAAAACTACTTTTGGGCAAGAGTAAACTACTTTTCAGAGGTGGGACCGACTCCTGGATTTCAAAGTTTATCTTCATTCATTAACTATGTCTTAAATCCTTGTTCACAATTATTCCCAACGGTTCCCCCCTCTTTCACTATCTTCTTCATTTGCGCTATTCCTTAAACCGAAATTCTCTCAAACCACCTTTGTTCTTCACCTTCCTTCACCCTTAAGCTTCTCAAAATGGCCAATCTTAACCGCATAAACAACTCTGATTTCTCCATCCAACTTCACAGGGAACACAACCAAACTCTAAGAAAGATGATAGTTTCATAGAGGTTTGTCGTTTTCTTCCTCTATCCAACTACTTCACCTCCCTAATCATTGATCCTACTCTCTATGAGGATCATTTGCTTGATTTTTGGAAGACCTACCAAGATGTCATTATGGATGGGAAGAAGGCACTATCTACTACAGTGTAGGGGAGGACAATCTTCATCACTCCAGCCATCATCAACACTCATCTTCAGCTGGATGATGAAGAAGGTGAGTTATTCTTCCCAAAGGAAGCTGTTAATCATTCCATTGAGCAAATGGGCTATGAGGGAGATTTCTCTGTAAAGACCTTCAGGAAAGGGAAGGTCTCATCCAAATGGAAATATTTACTTTATGTGGTTATCCATAACTTGTCTAACAAGCATGGAGGGTGGGACCAGATTGCTAAAGATCTCTCTTTTATAGTGCATGGAATGGTTCAAAGGGTCAAGTTCAGGTACTCTTAGTTTGTTTACATAAATTTACTTGCTATCTTAGACTCCTTAGAGTACTACATGTTTCGTAGATATGTTCAATACATTCTCAACTGTGAACTGGGCTCACAATTGAGGGAAACAGGTAATATTCTTAATTTGGGACAGATGATGCCGAGCATCTTTAAAATCATGAAGAAGCCAACTGTAGGCTTCTCGGGGGTAGAAAAATCCCTTGTCCCCAAAATGTTAGAGCTCATTGCTGAATGTGACAACCTAGCAACACAAGCTAGTGTTGAACCCGCACCTTCTTTCTCCCTACCATCCAAAAGATCACACATTGCCTTCACTTACCAAAGAAGACCCAAACAAACCCCTACTCAAGCTATTGAGCTTGTGCAGGCCCCCATACACTCAGCCATACAGGAGGAAGTGGATACTAGAGCTCCCACTTCCCCTGAGGAGCAAACTACTCCTTTCTCTTGAAGAATAAGTTTTGAGATTCCTCATGCTCAGCCTGATGAGCTCACAAGCCCAACTACCTTAAGCCTTCACTCTGAATCTTAATACTCAAGTGAACAACCTTCAGGGGACAATTACCATCCCCAGCCTTTAGGCTTAAACCACCCCATTCCTAACCTTGAATTCTATACTCATGACGACTTAAGTTTCAGTGAGTATAATGAGTCTCTTTACTCTTCCCCTACTCTAAGAGAGATGAGTGCTCCTTAGTCTCCTATGTCTAGCCCACATCAGTCACCTGTTTCTGAGGTGGATCCCTCTGAACCTGTTCAGGAGATCTATATGGAAGAGGCTCTCACTTCTGCAAGTGACTACATCATTAAGACCTCAACATGGAAATTTAGCCTATTGACACTTCAACTGAAGTTGTCAATGAGCAGAGGAAATCCCTCATGCAAGAACTCCGTGCTGGTTGTAAGAGAGAAGTCTTTAGTCAAGTTCTCTCATCCCCCCATGACTCTTCTCATGAAGAAGAGGGGAATCTAAGACTAAAGGTGAAACAATTATCAAAAACATGCACCTATTTAGTCTTTAAGGTTAGTCACCTTGAATCTCAGGTGACTACCCTGCATAATAGGGTCAGTGAACAGCAACTTGAGATATCCTATCTCAGGGAACAACTAGCTGGGAGACCTTTAAGAAGAGCTTAACCAGGAACACAAGAATCCGTGGATGTGATTGACTTAACTCCTAGCACACCTTTGCAAGAGGGTGATGCTACCAAAAAGGGGGAGAAAGTCATTACAATCACAGAACATGGGAGTTCTTCAGGGAGTATGGACATTGAGGACTCACCATCCTCACTTGCAATTGTGCATACTCAGTAACTTCCTCAAGTTCACATTGATATGGACTCTATAGACATGCTAATTAAGAGTCTCTTTGAGGAATGCATTCTAAGGGCTATGTCATATCCACCCCAAGGAACTTCAAACATCTGGTGGAGATATGATGCTGATAGAAGAGACCTTATTCTTCAAAGAGTTCAAGGACAACAAGAAGTATTCAATTTTCCGACCTTGAACTTCTATGAAGGTCTTGACCTGATCAACATGCCACTTGTCACCCCAAGTAAATATAGACAAGCTAGTAGGCTGGCATAAAGGATTCAAGACAGAGTTATTAAACAATTCAGTTCAAGAAGGAGACAAAGGCAATTAGATAATATCATTGGTCAACTAGATGTTGTGGCAGACCCTAAGATTAGCTTTAAAGGGAAAACCTTGACAGAAGGCCCAGTGATAGAGTCTGAGAGCCCTGTCACACCAACTACTTTAGCAACTCAGTCCCTCAATGAAACACCTGCTAGTGAAGGTGTATCACAATATCTCTCTGGCCAGAGCTTGGATGCTATACCAAGCAATGAAGGCCAAAGATCTCTCCACCCTGTGTCACAAAGGTCTGTAGGTGACAAAAGGAAAATGATTCTAACTCCTAAGGAGATTGAGGAGGAGGAAAGAGAAAGAGAGAGAGAGAGAAAGGAAGCTAAGGGGAGAAAGTTCCTCTGGGTCTTCAGGATTCATGCAAGCTGCAATCAGGGCTGTCCCCAGACCAAACACTCAAGATGATGAGTTGAGGGCAGTCAGGATTACCTTCTTGCAGACCAGGAACTATGACATTGATGAGATCATATCTCTTCCCTTAGAGGAACTAAATGAACTGGCTGACATGGAATTGTCAAGAAAGAGGAAGGAAGCAAAGGATGCAAGGATGCTTCTCATAATCAAGGAGAAGAAGAGATAGAAAAAATTATAGAAGCATGTTCCTACTCTCTCCCCAGTTCAAGAAAGCCCTGTGGAAGAAATTGTGACAGCTACACAAGAACCTCAGATAGACAGAGAAACAGATAGGCAAAACATGATCAACTATTTGAGTGCCACAGGTTTCTACCAGGCATCTTCACTTCTTCCCTTGTCCTTTGAGTATATTGAGTTTAAGTATCTCAAACAGCTTGAACTTCAAGTACTCAAAGAACAAAAGGCAACAAAGAAAAAGATGAGGGAAAAGGCTGCAAAGTTAAGAGCTCTCATCCAAAAGAATTTAAAGAAGTCTGCTGATAGACAAAGGATGATGAGCTTCTTGAAGTTGTATGGATTCTCCAAAAGGAGACTTGGACCTATGTCTCTATCCACTATGGATGAGCATATTAGGGTGATCAAGCAGAAGAAAAAAAGTGGAGAGCTGATTGACTTACACTCCCCTCCACGTCAAGCTCCACCTGAAGTGGAGGTCATGTTTGAACAACTAGAGATAACACAACCTAGGCCTCCTGCTGAGTCTTAACAAGCTTTATCTTTTGATCCACAGTAGGGTCAAACTCCCTCTCCTTCTGAACCTGTGAGGGAGGAACACCTAACTGAGCAAGACAAAACTAATCAACAAGATGCTATAGATAAGTCTTCTCAGTTAAAGTCCTTAAAGAGGAGGAAGAGGATGGCTTCAAAACCAAAGTAAAAGAAGAAAAAGAAGTCTAAATCATCCATCTCTATACCTTAGGTTACGTCAGATCAACTTGAGGAAGTGCATGAAGAGGCCGCCCAATCAACTCCAATCCAAGTGGCTCCTCTTGCAACTAAGAGACCCATCTTATCCTGGACCTTCACAACTAATCCAGAAAGATGGCATGTGATCAGAGATTAAGGTGGTAAAGATGTCTACACCTGGCAAGACCTTTTCAACCTACCTCTACATGATCTCTTTAAGATGAGAAGATATTATGAGAGTCTGAGTGATACTGACCATCTAATGAAGAAGGGCATGGTCATAATCATAATGAGGACTGTCAACAGCTGAAGATCTTCAAATGTTTTGGTAGCATCAGCCTAGGGGGAGTTTGTTAGGATTCCTATAAGTCTGATGTAGCCAAAACATCCAAAGTCTCTCTGCACACTTCACTAAAAGAACTTAAGTAGAAATGCTTCGGAAGTTTTACACCATTAGTAGAAAGTTATTATAAGTGTAAAATCTTCCGAAGCCAAGACCAACCTCTTCCAAAGCCAAAGAGTGAAGACAGATTTCTTCTGAAGACTTTTATATACATGATTTTATCTTATGTACTTTACCATAAAGCTGGATCACCTTTCCGCTGCAACTCTGTTAAGTCACCAACTTACATGAGTTAATGAAAAGGTCCATGCTTTTGGTAACTGTACATTGAGGTCTTGAGTCTGTGCTTTCTACTTTATGTACTTTTATCCTTTTTTTAATATATTAGGATGTCAACTATGGCATGTCATAGTCACTAGTCAAAATAAAATCTTCCTTTGACTCTACATTTGATTTAGTTGTTGTCTAGTTTTATGTTTCCAGCTGGCCTTTAATGTATGGCCGACTGTAGGATGTAGTATATAGTATCTCAAGTGCTTGTAACTTTCTAACTGTGCTTTGTAACACTTTGTAAAAGAACTTGAGAAGCAATATACAACATTCTTGAAAACCATATGCTTGTGTTGATTGCTATCTTTTTCTATCTCATTGTTACTTGTGTTCCTATCATATTTCGTACAAGTTAATCAGTTCCCTATTTGATCTGTTAAATGTTCTAAAGAACTTTCCTCATTGTGTTGTTGTGTTGTAAGTGCATATCCCTTAACGGTCATGCATTAAACTTCAAAAACAAAAGGACTCTTCAAAGTCCATAAGTTAGTTTAAAATCAAAGTATCTTTGTTGTGGTGAATTCAAGTGCTTAGGGTTTTGCCCTAAAAGTTTCATTTTTAGGAAAGTTAGGGTTTTGCATGTGTATGACATGTTCTTATGATCCTTATAAAAGTGTTTACATATCAGATAAATTTAATACTAGTTTTGGCCACTAAGTTACTGAATTTTCAGTTATATTTCCAAATTTACACTTTGGCTCCCTTAAGTTTCAAAATTTGCAATTTTACCCCCAGGAAGTATTCTTTCCATTTCTTGACTCAAATATGGTCCTTATGAGTTTATAAGGGCATTTATATTATTTTTAGACTAATTTTAACTTATTATTTCCAGATTTATCCTTGAGGTGTTTACAAATCAAAATTTCAGTTAACGGTTACAGTAAAACTAACGTTTTTGATAGTTTGTTTTTAAATCCTTCTGTTTTCACCCAATTAAATTTAATCATGATTTAATGACTTATAATACGTCTAATAAGCTGTAAAATTATGTTTTTGGGCTCTCTTGACTAAAAACTCCATTTTAACAGGTTTACCCGTAAAGCACGTTTTTGCTCGGAACCGAACGTCTGAATACGTTTTAATTCTAGTTTTCACTTATTACTTGATTCAAGGTCCCTAACTTACTAAAATATTTTCTTCTTGTGGATTTTAGGTTTCTTTCACTATTTTTATGATTTTACCCCCAAAATTTCCCGATTAAGTCCCGTTTTTCACGTTTTAACTTCATTTAATCATGAGTTTAACTCAAATACCACCAAGTTTGACCATTTTTCCAATTATTTTCATATTAGAGTCTAGAATTATTTTCAAAATGGTAATCTCCTTTATTTTTCTAATTTTGAGTGATTTTCACCCTTTTCAGTCTCAAAACAAGTCCATCATGAGCCCTAGCTCCTACTTTTTATACTTACAGCCATAAACATTTAAAATAATGCCAAAACTACTGAAAATACAACATAAGTCTTGGATCTACATGTATCATACATGTGTTGCAATAACCTGGTGATTTACACCATTTACACTAGTGTAAATCCTATGATTCATACCCAAATATCACCTAATCACTATTGTAACTTCAAAATCAGATTATTAAAGTGTTCAAAAGTTGTATTTGAGCAGGTTATGAGTCTTGGTTGGGAGGGTTTTCAAACAAGTTCAAGGATACTGTTATTTCATGTAAAAAGAGGGGTTTTCAAGGTGTATATTGTGTTCTAACCACATGTTTACCAACATAACATTGTGTATACCTTGAGTGATGTTAAGAACTCTCCATGAACAAGGTTATGGCAGAAAGTTTTTGTTAAAACAAATAACGTGAGATTTTTGGTAGATTTAAGAAGTAAAACACAAGATATAGGTTGGTTCAGGTATGTTCTGTCTTACACTTTGAATGGTTCACAGTTTTGAGAGTTTAGGAGGATTGGTGAGTTGATTTTCCACGAACAAGGGCTGGAGTCGCTTGTTCCTTCAAGAATATGTGTAGAACAACCACCAAACGTCACATTCTTTCTTGTTTAGTGCTTGGTTGAGCTTGAAACACTAGTGTTCTTCAATTTTGTGGCCGAAAATTAGAGTGGGTGTGTGGTTTCAGCTGAAGAGAGGTCGAGAGATGGAGAGGAGTAGAGAGAGCTTTTCTTGTGAATGTTTGAATTGTAGTTTGCATGTATGGGTCGAAGAGATAGTTAGAGTGTAAAGGTGGGTTGTGTAGTGGAGTAGAAGAAGAGTGATTGGGTGGTGTGGGTGGTGAGGGGGCGGCCGAGTTGGTGGTGGTGTGGTGTGTTTTATTTATTTATTTTTGTTAATTAGTTATGTAGTGTGTTTTTGTTGTGTAGTGTAGTATTTTTGGTGATAGTTTCTAGTTAATCATTTTTAAGTTTTAAATGTATATGAATGTAATTAATTCGTGAATCATTTGCATTTACACAAATTCAATTGTTTTGAATTTAATTCTAACATTTTGCCATGTTATGTTTAATTTCGGAACGCTAACTTATCTTATTCCAAGCAAGACCAAACGTAGCATCTAGGAATTTAAACACATAGTAATAATTATAAAACGGAAATCAAACAGGAATAATAAATATATTACAGATATTAATAATAGTAGCAATAACCGTTGGGGATCAAGGTTTAGAATGATGACCTCGGGGTCGGTTGTTACATTCTCCCACCATTTAGAAAATTTCATCTTGAAATTTTAGCTTCGATTAGGTTTCCAAACGGGCGGGTTTGAACATGTGCGGATAATCCCTTCTTTTTATCTTCACGCTCCCAAGTCAACTCAGGTCCTCGTTTGGAGTTCCACCTTACCTTCACTTTGGGTATACGGCTTCGCCTAAGCTTTGTGACTAGTCGATCGGTGATCTCTATAGGCTCCTCAACAAAGTTTAACTTTTTATTGATTATGGCTTCCTTCATGGACAACTCCAAGGTTTTATCTACCAAGCACTTCTTCAGATTTGACACGTGAAAAGTGTCGTATATGTAGCTCAACTATTGAAGTAACCCAAGCTTGTACACTACCGGACCAACCCTTGTCAATATCTCAAATGGTCCAATATATCATGGGCTTAATTTTCCCTTCTTTCCAAATTCCACAGCTCCTCTCCAAGGTGCGACTTTTAACATTACTTTATCTCCTACTTAGAACTCTAAGGGCTTTCGCCTTTTGTCGGCATACTTCTTTTGTCGGTCTTTGGCTATTCTTAGTCGTTCCTTGATTGATTCAGAAGGTCAGGGGCAGGGCCAACAATCTTCATAAAACGCACTATTCATGCCAATACACAAGGGTGACATGGGTGAGCTCGCTTGAAGCTGGGGCGCGAGGAGGTAGAAAGACTAGAGGAAAGGGCAATGGCAACTATCTTGTTCGTGGTCTCCATCATGATGTCGGGTCCCATCACATGGCTATCACCAACCTCGTTCCAACTCAATGGTGACTGACACTTTCTAACATAAAGGGCTTCATAAGGGGTTGCTTTGATACTTGCGTGGTAACTATTATTGTAGCAGAACTCCACTAGGGGAAGGTGGTTATCCCAACTTCCACCAAAGTCGATCACACAAGCTCTTAGCATGTCTTCCAAAGTCTGTATGGTTCTCTCACTTTTCCCGTCGGTTTCAGGGTGATACGGGGTGCTTAAGTCGAGTCACGTTCCCAGAGCTTGTTGGAGGGAATTCCATAATCATGACATGAAACGGCTATCACGGTCTGAGATGATCGAGAGTGGCACTCTATGTCGTGTTACTATTTCATCAATATACGATTGAGCTAACTTCCACAAATCATAGTCTTCTCGAATTGGTAAGAAGTGGGCTGAGTTGGTAAGTCTATCTACAATTACCCATATAGCATCATGCCCACGAAAAGTTCTAGGTAGCTTGGTAACGAAGTCCATGGTAATGTTATCCCATTTCCACTCGGGAATTTCAGGTTGTTGTAAGCTTCCTGATGGTTTTTCGTTATCTGCTTTTACCATGGCACCCGTCAGACATTTTCCCACATAGGTGGCGATTGATCTTTTAATTCCGGGCCACCAAAATAGAGACTTTATATCCTGATACATCTTGTCGCTCCCCGGGTGAATAGATTATCTACATTTATGGGCTTCATCTAGAATCACCTCTCTAAGTCCTCCGTTCTTTGGTACCCATGCTCTTCCTTCATACTTGTGTATTCCATAATCACTTACCTCCATACGCTTTTCCATTTCGGTTAACATTTCATCAGCCAGTTTTTTTCCTTCAGAGCTTCCTCTTGTGCCTTTTTTAATCCGGCGACAAGGTTAGTGTACACACTCATCCTTAAGGCACGAACACGAAGGGGCTTCTCCACTTGTGCCTCTTGTGCCTCTGCTCAGGGCATCTGCCACTACATTTGCTTTTCCTGGATAATAGTGGATCTCACATTCGTAATCACTCAGTAATTCTACCCATCTTCTCTGGTGCATGTTCAACATTTTCTAATCTAGGATATGTTGCAAGCTTTTGTGATCGGTGTAAATAACACACTTAGTGCCATAAAGGTAGTGTCTCCATATTTTGAGAGCAAACACTACAACACCCAACTCCAGATAGTGTGTTATGTAATTCTTTTCATGCTCGTTCAATAATCTGGACGCATACGCGATCACTTTTTCCCGCTGCATTAGCACACATCCAAATCCTTGACGTGAAGAGTCATAATAGACTACGAAGTCCTCAGTCCCCTCGGGTAGGTCAAGGAGTGGTGCACTGCACAGTTTTTCCTTTAACAGATTAGAGGCTTCATCTTGTTCCTTTCCCTACTCGTAAGCTGTATCCTTCTTGGTTAAAGTAGTTAGTGGTTGTACTGTCCGAGAGAAGTCCTTGATAAACCTCCTGTAGTAACCAGCCAAACCAAGAAATTGTCTGATCTCGGTAGGAGTTTCAACGATCTTCCAGTCCTTGATAGCCTCTATTTTTGTTGGACCCACCTGGATTCCATCTTTATTCACTATGTGTCCAAGGAAATGGATTTCACGCATCCAAAACTGGCATTTGGAGAATTTTACGTATAGTTGCTCGTTCTTGAGTAGTTCAAGGATTAACCGAAGATGCTTCTCATGATCTTCTTTGCTTCAAGAGTAGACCAATATATCATCAATAAACAAAATCACAAACTTATCTAGGTATGGGCGGCACACACGGTTCATGAGGTCCATGAATGCTGCTGGTGCGTTAGTCACCCGAAAGGCATGACTAGGTACTCATAATGTCCATATCTAGTTCTGAAAGCTGTCTTGGAGATGTCTTCTTCCATTATCTTCAACTGGTGGTATCCCAATCGTAAGTCTATCTTGGAAAAGTAGCTAGCTCCTTGCAATTGATCGAATAAGTCATCAATTCTGGGAAGAGGATATTGTTAGGATCGTGTATGTACGGAGTACTAACGGATTTTGCATGAAACCAGATCAAATAGCGTAGAATTCTATTTGATTGGCGATCCAATCAGTGAGAACGAATAACCCGATCAATCTAACGATGAAAAAAATGTTAAGAACAAGTTGGAATCGATCAGGAACGTACTATGAACATGGATTTGTGACTTGGGATGCTCTGGACGGGTAGGGTACGAAGTATTATGAAGTATATCGAAGTGTTATGTTTTTCCACGAATTATGTGGTATTTATAGGTTATCAGTGTTCATTTGTACGATAGAACAAGTAGCATGGTTCAGTCGTGCGACTGAATCATGCGATTGACTCTTACGTACGACTAAAGGTTCAGTCATGCAATTGAACCAATCTTATGTCTCAATCATACGACTGATCCAGTCACCTGGTTCGGTCATGCGACTGGTCCATTAGCATGGTTCATTCATGCATATGGGCCATAAGTATGGTCCATTAGCATGAATGTTCACATGACTAAGTTAAACATATTTCTAAGTTCTTATTGACTTAGATCTATGTAAAACCAACATCAAACCTATATATTTTGTTCATACATGTGAATCACATTCATATAAATATAACATGACATAATCAATCACATATAAACATCACAATACATTTTATTTATCATTCAATCAATTCATTACATTGGATTACACAAGTGTAAGTCATGAAAGACTTTTACATTTAAGAAAGTAAACTAGGTACATCAATATGTACCAACAAACTCCCCCTTGGACCTAGTTTAGCCTAATGTCTAACATGCTTCATGTGCTCTTGAAACTTCTTGTACTTCTCTTCTCTTATGACCCCCGTGTGAATCTCAAACGTGAAACAAAGTCGTATGACATGTTGGAATTGAAGAGCTTGTACAATGTCTTGCGAGTCATAGAATAGTGGCCACTTGTAGAGAGTGTAAAAATCTTCAGCCGACAAGTTGGTTAGCCATATCGGGTCAAATACTCTGATAGTCTTAATTTTGCTCTCCTTATGCAAAACTATGACTGCTTCTCCCGTCCGCCAGTCATAATACCACCACTTGAAGTGCGGAGTGAAGTCCTGAGGCATTTCTCGTAATGGGATCTTTGACATTGTGCACGGAGGACTCCACTTCAACACTACATTAGGCTTTCCAGTGTGAGGATCAACTTCGGTCTTATTTATGAACCGTTTAGGCTGTTTAGGCCTGAAGTTGACCCAGCTGGTGTGGTATTCTTTCTTTAATGCCGTCTCGAACTACCCCTGACATTTTTCTAGGGTTGGCGTACAAAAGGTCTAAACAGGCAAGCATGTTTAGCTCAAAACCAGGATGAGTCTTCAGATCATAAGGGAATCTAAAGTACTCTACCCCCTTCTCCCTCTTCACGGCATAGACATCCAAGTCCTCAAAATACGCCCAACTAATAATCTTGCCAGACACCTTCTGATGCTTCTTCACTCTATAGAGTTTGGTGTAGGCATTAGACTTTGGAGGTCGTCATTGGGCTCTCATTTCTGCTAGACACTCTGCCCACTCAGCCTTCTTGATATCGACATCAGCATCCGTAGCTTGGGCTTTCCCTTATTCTTTCTCTTTCTCTTTCTCTTTAGCATCAAGAGCTCCAAACGTATCACTGCCAAATGTTTCACCTAGATCGGGGATAACATTTCCCTGTTGGTCAGTGTACTATGGATACTCTTGTGCAGTGATATCCTTGATATCAATCTCATCGACGTCTTGCAGCTCTTCATCACTGATGACATCAACCTTGGGAGCATCCTTGACTAGCTCATCTGGGTTGAGTCTAAACATGTCGGCCAACCGCTCATCTGTGAGATCATAAGTGATCTCTCCCTCTTCGGGGGTGTAGCTCAGAGATAGTCACATGATCCCTTGCAAATCAAGAATCATGGTTAACTGAGTCTTGATTTGCTGAAGGGGTGCGATGTCATAGTCGTCTGTTTGTTCAGCTTCATCTGTTTGATTAAACATTTAAAACACAATCACACACACATCAGTAATCAAGATAACTAAACATTAATAAACATTAATTAAATTAGTCTAATGAATCATTCAAGTACAAAGTCTTTCAAATACATAGACATTTAATCATTACTGTTTCGTTTGTCACTCGACTCTTCAGCTTGGGGAGCTGAGGAGGAGGGTCACTGATCCTGATTCCTCTTGGTGCGCCTCTACCGAGCCAATGGATTTGAGGCTGATGCAGATGCATCACCTTCATGCTCTAGCTCATCATTATCTCCCCTATCTATGTCCTTCCCACTTCCTTCAGCCTCACCCTCATCATCATCCCGATTTATCATCGGATGAATCATCATAATCATCATCTCCATCATCACCGTCACCCTTGATCTTTAGGGGCTCACCCTTTGTCCCTTTGAGTCTGAGAAGAAGCTTCTTGTTCTTCTTCTCGACCTCCTCAATCCTCTTTACCGAGGCCATCAGCAGCTCATTATATGCTGCGAGAGCATGATGAGCTCTGGCCAAGGCTCTATCGTGAGTAGCATCTCTTTCAGTCAGATAGGCGATCTATTCACTCTGAGCTGCATCTTTCTCGGTCAGCAGGTCTATCTGCTTGCCCTGTGCAGCGTTGACTGCCATCAACTGGTTCATCTAGTTAGCTCAGATGTCATCTGTAGCGAGCAGTTTGAGCACCAGATGGTTGAGGCTAGCCAGCTACTCCTCTAGCCCAACAGTGGGCAGAGGAGATCCCTGTGGAGGGATCGATGATGTGGAAGGGCTGGTTTGGGGCATGGTAGAT
>BJCO01791434.1:0-18772 GCA_018326465.1 Flaveria floridana | reverse complement strand
TTCCACTGTTCACCTTTATTAGTTAGTACAGTTACTATCTTTAGTTAGTAACAAAAGGTAAGTCATGGACATGTCATGACTACCATATCTTAGATAATACTTTATCTAAGATACCTTAACTCTGGCATTCTAGTATATGCTTTAGTCATAGGTTCCCAGCTGGTATCAAAGTATATCCGACTGTAGGTAGTATTATATATAGGTTCTTATTGTAACTCATGAACATGCTTGTAAGAGTCTTGTAACACTTTGAGTTGAGAAGTAATATATACATATACCTTGAAAACTATATCCTTGTGTTCTTTGTTATTTAGTATATTATTATCAGCTCTTAGAAAAGACTCTGCTTCATCTGATCCGAGTGTAGTATTAGCGAGTTTAAGAGAAAAACCAAGTTTTAGTGGCAAACACCGATATGGTATTAACTATGTGTTATGTAGCATGCGATCTTGGCTACCTCATGAGAATTCACACACACAGGGGAGTCAGTCTTAGTGACTGTTCCATACGTGCGACCTGGGATCCTTATCATTCGACCTCAGTAATCATGGCTGCGTGTCACGAAGAGAGTAAAGCTTGACAGGACCTAGATGCAGTGAATGATAAGAATAAAAGTGCAAAAAGTGCGAAATGTTTAAAACATGTGATAAGAATGAAACGTGCGATAAGAATGAAATGTGCGATAAGAACGAAATATAGGGTGTGTGACCACGAGCGATAGTAAAGAAAATGTTTTAACGAGCGAAAGGAAATTTATATTTTTATAAAACTAGAACTCGCTCAGCAACGCTGACTTTTATGTGTTTTCCAGTTGGCAGGTAAAAGTTGTTGAGGATGGCGCGGGGCAGCTACTTAGCATTTTGGGGATGGCATCCACTCTATGTAAAATAATGCTTTTGTGATGTAATGCAATGAACGATATTTTGTAATGATGTTGTATTATTTGGAAAAAGCAGTTATTAATATATGGAATGATTTTAGTTAAATTTTTCCGCTGCAATGTTTTAAATAAAATGTGCTATGTGCGATGAATGACGAGCTGTGAGGGCCTTACAAGTTGGTATCAGAGACAAAGTTTAAGTGAAACGGGTAAATATTTTCAAAAGAAACCTAAACTTAAACTGAGAATAGAACAAAGAGAAGGAATGCTAGTCCAAGTAGCTACGTGCCATCAGGTATTTTCTTTAATGTTAACGGGTATTATGTGCGCGTGTTATCTGATTTACTTGCCCTTAGTAGATTTAGATACTGATGTAGTCAGGATAGGAAATGCTTGGGGTGTGAAGAGTAAAGTAAGTGGCTAATCACAACTGGCCACTGTAATTAGAGACTTACTATACTTGACTTAAACTGAGCTATTACCTTGAATGACCGTGTTAGTGTTTAAATCTTATAGTGTATTAGAGGATGGCTGGAGGTAGGTCTTTAAAGGCTTCACGAGGCGGAGCACGTGGTGGATATGGTGCTGAACAACGGGCCATAAGAGGAAGGCCCAGGGTTGAGAAGGTGACCCATAAGGAGCCTGAGACCCCTCATCCAGAGGGTGGTGATGAGAGTGCTAACTTGAGAGCCTCGGTGAAGGAGGCAGTGGTGGAGGAGGTTCATCAGGTCATGCAGACGATCTTGCCGTCTGTGGTGACCGAAGTGATCAAAGCTATTAGGGAAGGACAGAGGAGGGATAGGAACAGGTCCTCATAAGGGCAAGAGCAACCCGAGACTGGGACAGTTATCCCTACTGATGAGGAGGAGGAGGAGGAGGAGCCTGTGCTGGAAGCAACACGAGGCTGTAACTATGGGGCATTCTAAAGATGCAATCCCCCTACCTTTGATGGAAATGGCACTGCTGCTGCTGCTCACCGGTGGGTGAGAGAGATGGAGGCTGCTCTGGAAATCAGCGAGTGTCGGGAGGACCATAAGGTGAAGTTCGCCACTCAGTCATTTGTGGACTCGGCTTTATACTGGTGGGACAGCATTGTCCAAGCCGAGGGTAGCAGAGCGATCGGTAAAATGAGGTGGAGCGAGCTGAAGAAGTTGGTGATCGAGGAGTTTTATCCTCATCAGGAGATGGACAAGGTGGAAAGGGAGTTCCTGCAGCTGGAGGAGGGAACCATGACACATCAACAATACACCACCAAGTTTAAAGAGATGGTACAGCTGGTGCCGGATTAGATTACGCCCTTGTCACGAAAGATTAAAAGATACATCCAGGGCTTGCCGGCAGATATCCGTAGGCACATGATCGCTGCCCAACCGAGTACGTTTAGGTCGGTGGTTGACTTGGCTGGGAGATTGTACGATGAGAGGGAGGTGGTGGTACCTGAGAAGAAGAAGACTGGTGGTGATAATCGGAACTGGAACCGGAAACGGTTTGGGCGGGGTGGCTTTACCCTGAACGACAAGAAAGTGAGGGTGGATGATTGACAAGTGATTGCCGCAGTCTCAGGAGTGAAGAGTTACGGGAAGTATGGAAAGGAGAATTCGGGAGAATGCAAATGGGGATCAAACATCAGCTTCAAATGTGGAAAGTCTGGTCATATAGCGAGAGATTGTGGGGTAATAAGGTGTTATAACTGTGGAGAAAACGGCCATCTGAGCAGGGATTGTAAGAAGCCCAGGGCAGAGAGTTCTGGAGCAGGGAAGAAGACCGAGACTGAGGGGAGAAAAGCGAGCGCCAGAGCGTTCATGATGACCAGAGAAGAGGCTGGGACGGACCCCGATGTTGTGTCAGGTATGTTTCTAGTAAATCAAACTCTTGCTTCCGTGTTATTTGATTCTGGTGCTAGTAAGAGTTTTATTTCTGCTACTTTCTGTGCTAAATTTCCTGTTTGTAGTAGACGTATTGATAAGCCCTTCGATGTAGAAACTACTATTGGTAAGTCCACTAAAGTTACTGATATAATAGAGGACTGTGGCATAGAATTAGAGGGTCATAGGTTTGCTGCTAAGTTACACATGATGCTCCTAGGCGGATTTGATGTAGTACTAGGGATGGATTGGTTAACAGCCTATGAAGCAAACATCGTGTGTCATAAGAAAATGATTAGACTGAAAGCGCCCAATGGGAGTTCAGTGATGATATATGGGGATCGAATTATGACGATTCCGAAGGTGATTTCAATGGCGGTAGCGGGAAAGTGCATGAGGCGTGGATGTAGTGCTTATCTGGCCTACGTGAAAGATGTGGACACGTCAACACTCCAATTGTCTGATATACCGGTGGTGTGTGACTTTCCTAATGTGTTTCCAGAGGACATATCAAGTGTACAACCAGATCGTGAAATCGAATTTCAAATCGACCTGATACCTGGTGCTCAACCTGTCGCTTAGGCACCGTATCTGTTAGCTCCGACTGAGATAAAGGAATTGATGGAGCAACTGCAGGAGTTGCTTGATAAGGGTTTCATTAGACCAATTATCTCTCCTTGGGGTGCTCCGGTCTTGTTTGTAAAGAAGAAGGACGGTAGCATGAGGATGTGTATCGACTGCTGTGAATTGAACAAGTTGACGATTTCCATTACCGAGGATTGATGACTTGTTTGATCAACTCCAAGGTGCCAGTTGGGTTTTGAGGAAAGACCTTTGATCTGGCTACCATTAATTAAAGGTGAAGGAGCAAGACATTCCTAAAACAGCTTTTCGCACGCGTTACGGATAGTACGAGTTTCTCGTTATGTCCTTTGGTCTAACCAACACGCCAGCTGCTTTAATGGACTTGATGAATCGAGTGTGTCGGCCGATGTTAGATAAATCAGTGATTGTATTTATCGATGATATCCTGATTTATTCAAAGAGCGAAGAAGAGCATGTCGGTCATATTCGGAAAATGTTGGAGACATTGAGAAAGGAGAAGTTGTATGCTAAGTTCTCCAAGTGTGCTTTTTTGTTGCGCGAGGTGCAATTTCAGGGTCACGTGGTAAATGCTGAGGGAATCATGGTGGACCCGACAAAGGTTGAGGCGGTGATGCAATGGAAGTCTCCAAAGACGCCATCCGAGATTCGTAGCTTCCTGGGATTGGCGGGCTACTACAGGAGATTTATTCAAGACTTTTCAAAGGCAGCCTCACCTTTAATAAAGTTGACTCGCAAGGATGTGAAGTTCGTGTGAGGTCGAGAACAGGAGGATGCTTTCGAGGAGTTAAAGGAGCGATTAACACAAGCTCCTGTCTTGACATTGCCCGAGGGAAGTGAAGATTTAGTGGTGTATTCGGATGCATCTTATTCTAGGCTAAGTTGCCTATTGATGTAATGCGGAAGGGTAATAGCCTATGCATCCCGACATCTGAAAACCAATGAAGTCAAATATCCCACGCATGATCTAGAACTAGATGCGGTGGTTTTTGCGTTGAAGATTTGGCGGCACTACTTATACGGGACGAAGTGCACAATCTTCACAGACCACAAAAGCTTGAAGTACTTCTTCAAGTAGAAAGGTTTGAACATGAGGCAGAGGAGATGGTTGGAGCTCATAAAGGATTATGATTGCGAGATCCATTACCATCCGGGCAAGGCCAACGTGGTGGCAGATGCCCTTAGCCGGAAGGAGAGACCCGAGCCGATTCTGGTGAAGGCTTATCAGCTGATTATGACCTCTGACGTGATGACGCGGGTCAAGGAGTTTCAAGATGAGGCTTTGAAAGAAGATCGCCTTAACTCTGAAAGGATGAGAGGTCTAGTCACGGAGTTGGGTGAGAACACTCTTGGTGTTAGAACCCGATTTAGACGAATGTGGATTCTCGTTACGGGTATTTACGTGGAAAGATCATGGACGAGGCTCATAAGACTCGATGCTCCATTCATCCCGGTGCTGCCAAGATGTATCACGATATGAAGAAGGATTATTAGTGGTCGGGTATGAAACATGATGTAGCAGAGTATGTGAATAAATGCCTTACTTGTTTACAAGTGAAGGCGGAACACCAGAAGCCTTACGGGAAAATTCAACCGTTGGATATACCCGAGTGGAAGTGGGAGCATATCACCATGGACTTCATTACGAAGTTACCACGTATCCCGAAAGGGTATGATGCTATATGGGTGATAGTTGATCATTTGACGAAGACTGCTCACTTCCTACCGAAACGATAGACGTATTCTTCTGAGCGAATCACAGATCTATTTATGAAAGAGATTGTAGCTCGTCATGGTGTGCCACTGTCTATTGTATCTGATCATGACACTCGGTTTACATCCAAATTTTGGAAGAAATTCCACGATGCGATAGGGAGGAGGCTACACATCAGCATGGCTTATCATCCTCAGACGGACGGTCAGTCTGAGAGGATGATCCAGACACTCGAGGACATGCTTCGAGCGTGCGTGATCGATTTTGGAGGAAGTTAGGTTGACCATCTGCCGTTAGCAGAATTCTAGTACAACAACAGTTATCATGCCAGCATTGGTATGCCACCGTATGAGATGCTATATGGTAGAAGATGTAGGGCACCCGTTTGCTGGGGTGACATTGGTCAGAAAGAATTAGGAAGTATTAAGGTGATTGAAGCTACGACTGAAAAGCTTGAAAGGATCAAAGCCTTCATGAAGGCAGCCAAAGATAGGCAAAAGTCGTATGCTGATAAACGGCATAGACCGATTGAGTTCCATGTGGGTGATAGGGTTGTGTTAAAAGTCACACCTTGGAAGGGTATCATTCGGTTTAGAAAGCGGGGCAAGTTGAGCCCAAGGTATATAGGATCTTTCCGAATCATTGCCCGAGTAGGAGAGGTGGCCTATAGGTTAGAACTACACGATGAGTTAAGTGGAATACACTCGACATTCTATGTATCTCATCAACGGATGTTTTTAGAGGATGAGGATATGATTGTACCACCGGAGGACATCGAAGTGGATGAACGGCTCAATTACGTGGAGCAACCAGTGGCTATCATTGATCGTAAGGAGAAGAGGTTAAGGAATAAAGTGATTCTTCTTGTGTGAGTACAGTGGAAGCATAGGAAGGGATCCGAGTCTACATGGGAGATTCAAGGAGAGATGAGGCAGCATTACCCTCATCTGTTCGAGGAATAACAGGTTTCAGGGACGAAACCTATATAAGGGGGGTGGACTTGTAACACCCGGTTATTTTTAAAAGTTATGAAGGAATAAAAGTAAAGGAAAGGAAAGAAAAGCTATAAAACCCAAGTTGAGGGGTTAAAAGTGTCAAAAAGGACACAACTTTGGAAAAGTTGGTGAATAAAGCAACATGGCCGGCCATGTTGCCTCTTACACTTTGTCATTCGGATTTTGTTAGAGAGAGAGAAGAAGAGCAGAGAATTCTCGGAGGTTGTAGAAGAAGAAGGAGAATTCGAAGTTTTTGGTAAGAATTCTCGGTTTTATGATGTTTTAGACAATTCTAGTCTCGGTTGTATGCTTATAAATGTGATTGTATGTTCGAGTCGTGTATGTGTATGGGTTTTAGGTGTTAAAACGTCTGAGAAAGTTCAAGAGAAGAGTTTAAGTTCGAAAGCAGGTAAGGTGAGTTCTAGAAACCCCCCCCCCCTTTAACATTTTTATTAACTGATTTGGGGCTGGAAAATGCATGTAAACATGTTCTTATAAAAATGGGTTTTCAACCGTATGAGTATGTATGAATGTGTATGTGGGTGGGTGTAAATTTGGAATTTATATGTGAATATGTTCGTATGATGATGTTTAGAATGTTACTACTAAGCTTAGATTATGTTTTATGATGAAATGGGACTGATATGTTGTTCGTATGAAAGTAAGTAGCCCAAACGCCTAAACAGTGACCCATGAGTCCAACGGTCAAATTGCCCAAGTGTGCCCAAATGCCCAGAAACCCATACGTCTAAACATTACCCAACCGCCTAAGTGCCCATGCGCCTAAGTCAGTCCCATATGCCTGAATAGTACCCCAAACGTCTGGAATATTGACCATAATGACTAAGTGTTAGGCCTGAACGCCTGAATAGTGCCCATGCGCCTAAATAGGCCCATGCGTCTAAAGTGAAAAATGACCAAGTATGAGTCCAGACGTCTTCATAGTGGCAAAACGTCTGAACAGGGCAGAAACGCCTAAATAGTGCCCATGCGTCTAGACACTAAGAATATTTCTGAAATTTCAGGAAATGCAGAAAGTCTAGGGTTTGACTAGTTTGACTTATGGGCAATGATTACCCACTTTTAATGTGATTATGGGATGTTTAAGGGTTATGGGTTGTACGAATGATGTACGGTATGTATAACGTGTTATCTTTTAATGTTGATTAAACGTATTTATATGATATCGTAAACTACGTTATATATTATGTTATTACTTTACGTAGTATGACAAACGAACGAAAGAACGTAAATAATAACGTAACGAAGTGGAAGATAATAAAGATGAGAAGTGGAGCATAATGAATGAATAAAAGCCTTGCAAGCATAATGTAAAGAGGTTCACAACTCCATGTGAGTTATTAGAACAACTATGGGTGGAATAGTGTGCGATTTTGGCTAACTCATGAGGGTTCACACATAGTGGGAGTCAGCCCAGGTGGCTGCTCCATACGTGCGATATGGTATTAACTGTGTGTTATGTAGCATGCGATCTTGGCTACCTCATAAGTATTCATACACACAAGGGAGTCAGTCTTAGTAACTGTTCCATACGTGCGACCTGGGATCCTTATCATTCAACCTCAGTAATCGTGGTTGCGTGTCACGAAGAGGGTAAAGCTTGACAGGGCCTAGATGCAGTGAAAGATAAGAATAAAAGTGCGAAATGTGCGAAATGTATAAAACATGTGATAAGAATGAAACGTGCGATGAGAATGAAATGTGCGATAAGAACGAAATATAGGGTGTGTGACCACGTGCGATAGTAAAGAAAATGTTTTAATGAGTGAAAGGAAATTTATATTTTTATAAAACTAGAACTCACTCAGCAACGCTGACTTTTATGTGTTTTCTAGTTGGCAGGTAAAAGTTGCTGAGGATGGCACGGGGCAGCTACTTAGCATTTTTGGGATGGCATCCACTCTATGTAAAATGTTGCTTTTGTGATGTAATGCAATGAACGATATTTTGTAAAGATGTTGTATTATTTGGCAAAAGCAGTTATTAATATATGGAATGATTTAAGTTAAATGTTTCTGCTGCAATGTTTTAAATAAAATGTGCGATTTTTGTGCAATGAATGACCAACTGTGAGGTACCCGGGAACGGGCCTTACAATGCGCCTGCATAGTTGAGAAACACCCGAATAGTCCTGATGCGGCTAAATAGTATTCATGCGCCCAACAGTTAGAAAATTTTCTGAAATTTTAAGGAAAAACAGAATTTTAGGGTTTGACCCTATTTTGACCTATGGACTACTTTGGACTATTCTAAGCATGAAAAGGTGAGGGTTTATGCTTAGAATATGTAAGATGTGATAATGAACGTGTGATATGTATATAAGTATAAAGTGTTATCTTTTAATGTATATACCACGATATATAATATACGTTAAGTATTGTGTTATTACTTTACGTAGTATGACAAATGTATGAATGAACGTAAATTATAACGTAACGAAGTGAAAGATAACAAAGATGAAAAGTAAAATGTAATGAAAGAAAGAAAAGGTTTGCAAGCAGATTTAAAGGGGGATAACAACTCTTTGCGAGCTGTTAGCTCAACTGTGTGTTTTATAACGTGCGATTTTAACCCGTGAGGGTTCACATACAGGGGGGTCAGTCTTGGTGACTGAACCCAAAGTACGAAACGAGATCCTTGTCATTCGACCCCGGGCTTTGTGCCAAGATATGATACGGCTTTATGCCAGTTAGAAACGGGGCTTTGTGCCTAGAATGGTGGCTTCGGGCCACGGGCTTCGGGGCAATTAGTAATGGAGCTTTGTGCTTGGAATGGTGGTTTCGGACCACGATGGGGGAAAAGCCTGATAGGATCTAGAATCAGTATGAAACAAGCGAAGTAATGAAGTATGAGTGATAATGTACAAAACGAACGATAACAAAAGATAAGGATAAAGTATGAAAGGAACGATAACGAAAGATAAACATAAAGTACGAAACAAGGGATAACGAATGAAATGATAAAGTATGAAACGAAAGAATACGTGTGATAACTAATGAACATGTGTGAAAGTAAAGAAAGTCTTTATATGAAAAGAGTATTTTATATACAAAATGTGTAAGGTATTTTTATTATACTAAAACTAGACTCACTTAGCAACGCTGACTTTTATGCATTTTCAGTTGGCAGGTAATGGTTGCTGAGGGTGGCACGCGGGGAGGCTACTCGGCAGGGCAAGATTGGCATCCATTCACACATTTTATTATTGTTGTTTTGTAATGCAATCAATGAAAGGGTTGTTCTGTAGTTTAAACAATGTTGTATTGCATAACAACAGTAATTATAAATAAAATGAATGGTTTTTGTTAATGACTTCCGCTGTAATGTTTTATGAAACGTATAATAATTTGTACGTTTAGTGCTATGAATGACCAACTGTGAGGTGCCCGGAATGAGGCCTTACTAGTTGGTATCAAAGCCAAAGTTTAAGTGAATTGGGTAAATATTTTCAAAACCTAATCTTAAACTAAGAATTGGATAAAGGAAAGGGATGCCAGCCCAAGTAGCTATGTGCCATCAGGTATTTCATTTTCGAAGTTAATTGGAGTTATGTGTGTGTGCTAGTTGATTATGTGCTCTTAGTAGATTTAGATACTGATATATTCAGGATAGGAAATGCTTGGGGTGTGAAGAGTAAAGTAAGTGGCTAATCACAACTGGTCACTATAATTAGGGACTTATTATGCTTAACATAAATTGAGCTATTCCTTGAATAACCGTGTTAGTGTTTGAATCTTATAGTGATTAGAGAATGGCTGGAGGTAGATCATCTAAGGCCTATAAGGGTGGAGTACAGGAGGACGTGGTGCTAAACCACGTGTCACTAGGAACAAGACTAAGACGACTGAGAGGGCCCGTGAAGAGCCGGAGATGCATCACCAGGAAGGTGGTGTTAAGAGTGCAAACATAAGGGCCTCGGTGAAGGAGGCGGTGGTAGAGGAAGTGCACCAGGTCAGGTAGATGATACTACCATCTGTGGTGACTAAAGTTAATAAGGCGGTAAGAGCGGACGAGAAGAAAAAGAGGAGAAGGACCACAGGAAGGGAAGAGAGGGAGCGATCGGAGACCGAGACGATTGTCTCGAGTAAGAAGGAGGAGGAAGAAGCTGTGCAGGAAACTGTACGAGGTTGAAACTATGGGGCATTTCATAAATGCAAGCCCCCAACATTCGATGGGAATGGCACTGCTGCTGCTGCTCACTGATGGGTGAGGGGATGGAGGCGGTACTTGATATCAGCAGAGTGCCGAGAAGATCAGAAAGTGAAGTTTGCTACTCACTCATTTATGCATACCGCCTTATGCTGGTAGGACAATATTTTCCAGGCTGAGGGTAGTAGGGCCATTGGAAAGATTAGGTGGCCAGAACTGAAGAAGTTTGTGATTGAGGAGTTCTGTCCTCACCGGGAACTTGACAAGTTAGAGAGAGAGTTCCAGCAGCTGGAGGCTGGTACCATGACACACCAACAATATACCACCAAGTATAATGAGATGGCAAGGTTGGTGCCGGATCAGGTGACGCTGGTGTCGAGAAAGATAAAGAAGTACATTCACGGATAGCCAGCTGACATTCGCAGACATTTGATCACTGCCTGGTCGGGTACCTTTCGATCAGTAGTAGACTTGGCATGTAGGTTGTATGACGAGAGGGTAGTGGAAGTAGTGGAGGTGAAGAAGACGGGTGATGGTGATAGAAGTTGGGGCAGGCAGAGGTTTGGACGTGGTGGTTTCACTCCAAACAACAAAAGGAGGAAAGTGGATGACCGAAGGATGGTGTCATCAAGTTCGGGGATAAAGAAGTGTAATAGGTGTGGGAGAGAGCATTTCGATAAGTGTAAATGGGGATTGAGCGTGTGCTTCAAGTGTGGGAAGCCCGGTCATATGGTGAGGATGTGTGGACTTATACGGTGTTATAACTACGGTGAGGAAGGCCATGTGAGCAGGGATTGTAAGAAGCTAGAGGAAGGAGGACAGAGGGCAGCTGGTTGAGCCTTCACGATGACGCAGGAAGAGTCCAGAGAGGACCCCGGTGTCGTGTCAGGTATGTTTTTAGTAAACCAAATTTGTGCCTCTGTGTTATTTGATTCTAGTGCTAGTAGGAGTTTCATTTCTGCTACTTTCTGTGCTAAGTTACCTGTTAGTAGTAAGAGTATTGATAAGCCATTTGATGTAGAAACTGCTATGGCAAGTCCACTCTGATATGATAAATGACTGTGTCATAGAACTAGAAGGTCATAGGTTTTTTGCTAAATTACATGTGATGCCCCTAGGCGGATTTGATGTAGTACTAGGGATGGATTGGTTAACAACCTATTAGGCAAACATTGTGTGTCGCAAGAAGATGATTCGGTTAATTATGCCCGATGGGAGTTTGGTGACGGTTTACAGTGATCACGTCACTACGGTCCCAAAGGTGATTCGATGGCGGTGCAAGAAAACTGCATAAGACGTGGATGTAGTGCCTATCTGGCCTAAATGAAAGATGTGGACGTGTCAGTACCACTACTGTCCAACGTACCAGTGGTGTGTGATTTTCCAGACGTGTTCCCAGAACACTTACCATGTGTGCCACCTAATCCCGAAATTGAGTTCCAGATCGATCTGATACCCGGTGCTCAACCCGTTGCCAAAGCACCGTACCGATTAGCCCCTACCGATATGAAGGAACTCATGGATCAACTATAGGAGTTAATGGATAAAGGGTTCATTCGACCGAGTATCTCTACATAGGGTGCTCCGGTATTGTTTGTGAAGAAGAAGGATGGTAGTATGTGGATGTGCGTTGACTACCGAGAGCTGAATAAACTGACGGTGAGAGTCGGTATCTGCTACCGAGGATTGATGATTTGTTTGACCAGCTCCAAGGTGCTAGTTGGTTCTTGAGGATAGATCATTGATCTGGTTACCATCAGCTGAAGGTAAAGGAACAGGATATTTCTAAGATAGCTTTTCGTACGCGTTATGGACACTACGAGTTTCTCGTCATGTCTTTTGGTTTGACCAACCCACCAGCTGCCTTTATGGATTTGATGAATCGAGTGTGTCGGCCGATGTTAGATAAATCAGTGATTGTGTTTATTGATGATATCCTGATTTATTTGAAAAGCGAGGAAGAACATGCCGGCCATATACGTGAAGTATTGGAGACACTTAAAAGGGAGAAGTTGTATGCTAGATTCGCTAAGTGTGTGTTTTGGTTGCGCGAGGTGCAATTTCTGGGTCACGTGGTAAATGCTAAAGGAATTATGGTAGACCCGGCAAAGGTTGACGTAGTGATGCAATGGAAGTCTCCAAAGACTCCATCCGAGATCCGTAGTTTCTTAGGTTTGGCGGGTTACTACAGGAGATTCATCCAAGATTTTTCCAAGATAGCCTCACCATTGACTCACAAGGATGTGAAGTTCATGTGGGGTCAAACGCAAGAGAGTTCTTTCTAAGAATTGAAGGCATGATTGACTCAAGCTCCTATCTGGACGTTACCCTAAGGGAGTGAGGACTTAGTGGTATATTCGGAAGCTTCTTATTCGGGGCTAGGTTACGTGTTAATGCAACATGGAAGGGTAATAGCCTACGCATCCCGACAGTTGAAAACCCACGAAGTCAACTACCCTACCCATGATCTGGAGTTAGTAGCTGTGGTATTTGCGTTGAAGATTTGGTGGCACTACCTGTACGGGACAAAGTGTACAATCTTCACAGGCCATAATAGCTTGAAGTACTTCAAGCAGAAGGATCTCAACGTGAGACAAAGGAGATGGTTAGAGCTTATCAAGGATTATGATTATGAGATCCATTATCATCCGGGTAAGGCTAACGTTATGGGCGATGCCCTGAGCCAAAAGGAGTGACCCGAGCTAATTCGGGTGAAGGCTTATTAGTTGGTTATGACTACCGACTTGATGACACATGTGGAGGGATATGAAGATGAGGCATTGAAAGAAGATCGCCTTAATTCTAAAAGAATGAGAGGTCTAGTCTCGGAGTTAGGTGAAAATACCCACGTGGTTAGAACCTGAAATGGACGAATGTGGATCCCTAGTTATGGAGACCTATGAGAGCGGATCATGGATGAAGTTCATAAGACTTGGTACTCGATTCATCCCGGTGCCACGAAGATGTACCAGGATATGAAGAAGGATTATTGGTGGCCGGGTATGAAGCGTGATGTAGCGGAGTACGTGAGCAAGTGCCTTACTTGTTTGCAAGTGAAGGCAAAACATCAGAAGCCATACGGGAAGATCCAACTATTGGACATACCTGATTGGAAGTGGGAGCACATCACCATGGACTTCATAACGAAGCTACCTCATACGGCGAGGGGGTGCGATACCATATGGGTGATAGTTGACTGTCTGACTAAGAGTGCTCACTTCCTACCTATCCGTGAGACAAATTCATCCGAGAGATTGGCGGATCTATTCATTAAAGAGATTGTAGCATGTCATGGTGTGCTAGTATCTATCATGTCGGATCGTGACACCCGATTTACATTGAAGTTTTGGAAGATATTCCATGATGCGATGGGGACGAGGCTACACATTAGCACGACTTATCATCCTCAGACAGATGGTCAGCCTGAGAGGACGATCCGGACGCTCGAGGATATGCTCCGAGCATGCGTAATTGATTTTTGAGGAAGTTGGGATGATCATCTACCGTTAGCAGAATTTTCATACAATAACAGTTATCATGTCAGCATTGGTATGCCACCTTACGAGATGCTATACGGCAGAAGGTGTAGGACACCCATATATTGGGGTGATATTGGACAGAAAGAGTTGGGAAACGTTAAGATGATCGAGGCTGTGACTGACAAGTTAGAGAAAATCAAGGCTTTCATGAAAGCGGCGAAAGATAGACAAAAGTCGTACGCCGACAAGAGGCGTAGACAGTTCGAATTCAAGGTGGGTGACCGAGTTATGCTGAAGGTCTCACCTTGGAAAGCAATCATCCGGTTCTGAAAGCGAGGTAAGTTGAGCCCGAGGTACATAGGACCTTTCCGTATCAACGCACGTGTAGGAGAGGTGGCCTATTGATTAGAATTGCCAGATGAGTTAAGTGGAATCAATCCGACATTCCATGTATCTCATCTGAGGAAGTGCTTAGCCGATGAAGATATGATTGTACCACTGGATGATATCGAAATGGATGAACGGCTCAATTATGTAGAGCAACCAGTGGTAATCATTGATCGGAAGCAGAAGAGATTGAGGAATAAAGTGGTTGCACTGGTGTGAGTGCAGTGGAAGCACAGGAACGGTTTGGAGTCTACGTGGGAGACCGAGGAAGAGATGAGACAGCATTACCCATAGTTACTTGAGGAATGATGAGTTTTGGGGACCAAACCTCTTTAAGGGGGTGGACCTGTAACAGCCGGGAAATTTTGTCAAATAAAAGAAAGGAAAAGAAATAAGAGAAGAAAAGAAAAGCATTTTGTAAGAAAAGGAAAGGAAGCCAAAGTGGAGGAGGCTAACTGTAAATAGGACAAAATAATATTATTATTTTGTTTAAAAGGTGGTATGGCCGCCCACACTACCCTGCTACACCATTGCTCGATATTTTAGAGAGAGAAAGCAGCAAAGCTTCGGTTCTAGGGAGAGAAACATCTGAGTTCATCTAAGGTGAGTAAATGTAATGCAATTGGTTAGTTTTCATGGGTTTTTGGCCATGTAGCCGGTTTATACATGTTCTCATGTGTATGCATGTGTTCGGAATTGTGTTTTTAGAAGTGTTTTAGGTGTTAGAAACATCTGCAAAGTTCAAGTGGAAGAGTTTAAGCTTGAAAGCAGCTAAGGTGAGTTTCTAGACCCCGGTTTCTCTTGTTTTAAAACTTTTGGGGCAGAAAATGTATGCAAAAAATAATTTTTACAACTGTTATGTATATAACCGTATGTATGTATGTTGTATGTTGACGTTTTATAGTTGTAAATGCTTGTTTGAGGTTTGGAATGGGTGTAACAAGCTTAGGACAGGTTATGATGATGTTTGGGGTCAAAAAACAACTTAGAAATGTATAAGTGGGTGCTCATACGCCCAAACAGGACCCATGCGCTTAATGTTTTGCCTTAGAAAAGTTTTTAGGTAAGGTCATGCGCCAAAATCGGGCCCATGCGCCTTAAAAATAGGCTTAAAAGTCTAAGTATGAGATGATGTGCCCAAATAGTAACCCATCCGCCTATATTTGCCTTAGAAAATTCTAAGTAAACACTGATGCGTCTGAATAGTGCCCATGGCCCAAGAGGCTCATGCGCCTAAGTGTTGAAATGGTTAAGTATAGGCTCATGCGCCTGCATAGTTGAGAAACGCCCAAATAGTCCTGGTACGTCTAAATAGTGTTCATGCGCCTAATACTTAGAAAATTTTCTAAAATTTTGAGGAAAAGCAGAATTTTAGGGTTTGACCCTAGTTTGACCTATGGACTACTTTGGACTATTCTAAGCATGAAAAGATAAGGGTTTATGCTTAGAATATGTATTATTTGATAATGAATGTGTGATATGTATATAAGTATAAAGTGTTATCTTTTAATGTATATACCATGATATATAATATACGTTAAGTATTATGTTATTACTTTACGTAGTATGATGAATATATGAATGAGCGTAGAGTATAACGTAATGAAGTGAAAGATAACAAGGATGAAAAGTAAAACGTAATGAAAGAAAGAAAAGGCTTGCAAGCAGATTTAAAGGCAGATCACAACTCTTTGTGAGTTGTTAGCTTAACTGTGTGTTTTATAACGTGCGATTTTAACCCGTGAGTGTTCACACACAGGGGGGTTAGTCTCGGTGACTGAACCCATAGTACGAAATGGGATCCTTGTCATTTGACCCCGAGCTTTGTGCCTAGAATGGTGGCTTCGTGCCACGGGCTTCATGCCAATTAGTAATGGAGCTTTGTGCTCGGAATGGTGGTTTCGGACCACGATGGGGGAAAAGCCTGACAGGATCTAGAATCAGTACGAAACGAGCGAAGTAATGAAGTATGAGTGATAAAGTGCGAAACGAACGATAACGAAGGAGAAGGATAAAGTACGAAATGAACGATAACGAAAGATAAGGATAAAGTACGAAACGAGCGATAACGAATGAAATGATAATGTATGAAACGAACAAATACGCGCGATAACGAATGAACATGTGTGAAAGTAAAGAAAGTCTTTATATGAAAAGTGTATTTTATATACCAAACGTGTAAGGTATTTTATTATACTAAAATTAGAACTCACTCAGCAATGCTAACTTTATGCATTTTTAGTTGGCAGCTAATGGTTGCTGAAGGTGGCACGCGGGAAGGCTACTCGGCAGGACAAGATTAGCATCCATTCACACATGTTATTATTGTGTTTTATAGTGCAATCAATGAAAGGGTTCTTTTGTAGTTTAAACAATATTGTATTGCATAAAAACAGTAATTATAAATAAAATGAATGGTTTTTGTTAATAACTTTCGCTGTAATGTTTTATGAAACGTATAATAATATGTATGTTTAGTGCTATGAATGACCAACTGTGAGGTGCCCGGAACGGGGCTTTACATTTCATATCCCTTTTTTATTCACCTTTGGGATGAAAAAGCATACTCGTTTTTCTATGATGTGCAATTATTGAATACTTTCTTTTGCTATTATGCACATGCACCGACTATCGTTTTACACAACCATTACTTCTGGACATAACAGACGGAATGTATGGGTAGTAATGCTTGAGGAATCCCTACCCGCAGTGTGTCCTATTGATAGAAAAACAAGCATTGAGACCTATAGTGTTGTGGAACTTGTAGTATTGATGCAACATGTTATCTACACACGTTACCCTTTGACAATTCAAGTGTTGTTATTCGAGGATTCAATCCATATTAGATCAGGATTGAATATGGGGCAGGGTTTGTTGTGCACTTATTTAATTGGAATCATACATTTTAAACTCTGTATTCTATAAACATGTGAATTCACCAACTATTTTTAGTTGACACTTTTAGTATATACTTTTTAAGAACCAGAAATCAAAGATAGATTAGCTAGTTATATATTTTGAAGAACCTCACTAGAAGTTGTGCCAAGATTACAAAACATTTAAAAGTGTATTTTATGTAATAAAGATTTAATTATTCTCTTGTAAACAAGTTTGTTCTTGATATTACTCTCATCACATTCCTATGCTTCGATCGTGGGCTGAGGTGGGGGTGTGACACTAAAGCCCTTGCTTGGGTTGCCTTCTTATGAGTCATCCCTATAAATGAATCTCACCGTTAGAAATTTTACAAAATACTTATTCAACCTCAAGATAATTGTGATATATCAAGTCATCTTAACTTGACTTAAACCTTCCAATTCTAATTAGGAAATATCATTACTTGTCCTTTTCCTAAAATACACACGTGGCATCAAGATGAAAACATGTTGTCTTTCTTGGGTTATAAGAACCGAGTTTTTTGTATGTTTCTCATACATGATTTGGTCAAGAAAACAAAACGAGAGACCGTAAACTCCATTAAGCTTCATCAAAAACCTAATTCATAGAGTTAGTTGATGTAGTTTAAAACTATTTTTGAAGGCCATCTATCTAAATATATACGTTATTATACATATTGGAAAAAGTTTTCTTCATCTTCATATTGACCAAATCCGTTTTAGTGGCTTGCACCTTGTTGGAGCTACTTGCCTAGTGTGGGTATATCTTTGTGATTGTCAATTATCAATATCATAATCATTAATTAAAGGGTAATCACTTAGCAACAAAGGCTGTAGCATCTTAAACATTCATTTGTTATTATTTTTATTTAGTATTAAGCTTCTTTCGATGGGATCACGAATACAGGGTTTTATAAAAAAGGTATATACTAGTTGCTTTGGTTGCAAAAATACATTTCGAGCAGTATATCAAAACCTAACAACTGTGATGTATGATAAAAACTTGCATATATAAATGGATGTAAATGCTATCAACCATAAACACCATATTGGTTTTTTGTTCTTTATACACCGCCTACAACATGAATTCTATTTTTAAGGTGTATGTATATATGTATATATAATTGTATTGTTGTGCATGTTGGAAAGTTGTAAAGTTTGACTAAAGTTCTTTAATAATATACAAGAAAGTATATATAAATAACTAGCAGTTACTAGTTATTTTAAGTCAATACTAGAGTGCAATCATTACACTTGAGGATAGTGTGCATGCTCAATGTAGACAACAAAACATGCTTGGCTTTCAAGTCTTATTATGTGCTACATGACACAAACTACCAAATCATTATATTGTTGCAATAGGCTCTCAACAACAATTATTCTTCATTATGATACTATCTGGCCGTTCCTGAGGATCTTAGATGAACTTTTTGCTCTGGGCAACTATAAAAACATGCTTCTATAATATAAAATCAACACATTTTATATATAAAAAGTCAATAAATGCATTATAACAATAAACAAAAAACTATTGCGTTAATCAATTAGAATGGGTACTTGACTAAAATAATTAAAATATCAATAGAATTAATGTTTGATAAGTCTAAAATAATTAAAATGTTAATGAGTTTGCTAATAACCTAATGGATTTAAATATTTAACAAAATATATAGGTTTTTTCAATATATATATGGGAGTGTGTGTATATATATATATATATATATATATATATATATATATATATATATATATATATATATATGTGTGTGTGTGTGTGTGTGT
>BJCO01791433.1:0-11978 GCA_018326465.1 Flaveria floridana | reverse complement strand
TTTCCGAATCATTGCTCGAGTAGGGGAGGTGGCCTATAGGTTGGAGTTACCAGATGAATTAAGTGGAATTCACCCGACATTCCACGTATCTCATCTGAGAAAGTGTTTGGCAGACGAAGACATGATTGTTCCACTAGAGGATATTGAGGTAGATGAACGGCTCAATTATGTGGAGCAACCGGTGACAATCATTGATCGAAAAGAGAAGAAGCTGAGAAACAAAATGGTTCCCCTTGTGCGTGTATAGTGGAAGCATAGAAAGGGATCCGACTCTACGTGGGAGACTGAAGAAGAGATGAGACAACATTACCCACATCTGTTTGAGGAGTAACATGTTTCGGGGACGAAACCCTTATAAGGGGGTGGACTTGTAATGCCCGAAATTTTTGATTAGACGAAGAAAAATAATAAGAAGAAAAGAAAAAGAAAGTATCTTGGAAGGAAAGGAGAAGGAAACAAAAGTGGAGGGGGTATTGTGTAAAAAGTACAAAGAAAAGATAAATATTTGATATACATAGGGATGGCTGCCCACACTTTTCTCACAACCCCAAATCAGCGAACGTTTTAGAGAGAGAAAAAGCAAACTACGAGATTTGAAGGAAGAACAAGAAGAAGAAGAAGACTGATTCAAGGTACAAAGTCTCACGGCGGCCGATTTTTAAGAAGCCATACCCAGCAACACAAGGTGAGTTCTAAGACCCCTCTTTTACGCGCTTTTGAACGATTTTGGGGGCTGGAACACATCGTAAAACTGTTTTCGATCTGTGGGTGCTTAATCGGTGTATGTATGTACGATTATGTGTGTGTGGTCCGTTCGGGTTGCTATAACTACTGTACATAAGATTCCTAGTACAGATATACGAATTTCAGCATGTTTTTCAAATGTGTATTGTTGATGTATGTTTTAGAAGTCCTTCCTATGATATGTGTGATGTTTAGCTGGTTCTAAGTGGTTAATATGATAAATCCATGCTAAGGGTGTGTTAAGATAATGAATGAGTTATGGAAGTGGCACTAAGTTAAATTGCAGGTTGAATGGCTCATCCGCAACAACTAATGCGGACAGCCAAACGAAAAGCGGCTAAGGCAGTTTTCAGCCGTATTAACCAATGCGGATGATTAAGAAAATGCGGTCAAGGCATTTTGCTCAACCGCATTGACCTAATGTGGATAGGTCAGGAAATGCGGCCAAGGCATACTCAGCCGCATTAACCTAATGCGGACGAATTCGGAAAGGTGGCCAAGGCACCTCAGCCGCATTGAACAAAAGCGGATAACTAGGGAAATGCGGCTAAGGCATTTCTCAGCTGCATTAACTAATGTGGATAGGTCAGTAAATGCGGCTAAGGTATTCCTCATCCGCATTGACTAATGCGAATGGCCAAAGATGTGGATGAACAAAAAAATGGGAAATGCGGATAAAAGCTTAGAACATGATCTGATTAATTTGGGGAAAACAAGTGGCATAGGCATGATGATGATGATGATATGGCATAGTTGTACCTGTTGTATGCCATATATGTATAATGCCTTGCGTGATGATGAATGAATGATACGTGTATGTTCCTTATGTTATTGTATGTTTATCTTTCCGAAACTTTACGAATTATGAAAATGAATGAACAAAGTATTATGTAACATACAGTGAAAGATAAGGAAAGAGGAACGTGATGATGAATGTATGTATTAATGAATGAATGAAAAAGTAATATGATGACGAATACATGCATTAATGAATGAACGAACTAAGTCTTGCAAGCATTGGATAAGGAAAACAGGTCCTTCTTTGTGATTGACCATACGCATGGTACCTCTACCACTTACCTCTAGTACTATGGCATACGCTTAGTTGTCTCTCCATAGACTTCGGCCCAGTACTGTGGCATACGCTTGTTGTTCATTTGTTGACTTCGGCCCAGTACTGTGGCATACGCTTAGTTGTCTATGGATTGACTTCGGCCCAGTAGCTAAGACTATTTGGGGTGTAGCCTATGGTATTGGTACAAACGATATCCAATGTGCAAGCAAAGAGGTAATGAACGAACGAATGATGAAGATAATAATAGTCGTTATCTGTATGTACGTATGATGTATGATCACATGAAAGAAAAGAATGGTTTTAATGTGTTTATTATATAAACTAGAACTCACTCAGCAACGCTGACTTTTTATGTGATTCCAGTTGGTAGGTAGTGTTGCTGGGGATGGCACGAGGAGACTACTAAGCTCTTTTGGGATGACATTCTCCTTTTGATAATGCTGCCACGCACTATGTTGCGTGCCCATAATGCATGCAACACATTATGTTGCTTGCAATTGCCAAGTGTTCCTTGAGGATCCTGATAAAAGGGATTACTTAAGGAATCTTCCTTAAGGATCCCGATAAACGGGATTACTTAAGGAATCTTCTTTAAATTTAGTTTTTAATATTTCTGTACTAGAGGTCATTGTTTATGACCATTTTGTAATTAGTAACAATGTAATCTTTTGTAAAAGCTTTTATGATGAAATGAGATGTCTCTGTTTTAATGTTTCCGCTGCAACGATCGTAATGTTTTGTAATGCAATAATATGTATTTTGTAGTCGATGAATGTTGTATTAACTGGTAAAAGCATGTATAATTAAATTGAAAGTTAATTCAAAGATTTCCACTGCAAAATTTTATTATGTAAATGAAAATATATATATATTTTATGCAATGAATGACCAACTATAAGCGTCCCGGGAACGGGGCCTTACATTGTTGGTGTGATTGACCATTCTCAATTACATCAGGTCCAATCTATCTTCATAGCTTAGAGATCCCAATTGGGATATGTATCATAAGTACTAGACAATGCTAGATACTCTCTAAATCAGCATTGCATCCCAGATCTCATCATATTTTCAGGCTACATCAGCAAAGGTTGTGAGAGTGATCTTGTCATACAGCTTAACAAAGTTGGTTTTCTCATTGATCATTTCTCTAACCTCATTTCCTTCAGGCCATAGCCTGTGAGTCATAAACTATCTGGATTCCTTAATTAGATGAAGCTCAGGTGGAGCTTGATGATATGTAGATAAGAAGAAGTAGGATGAGGTTTAAAAATCTATGGCTTTAATGCATTCGCAAGCATGTTCTTGTAGATCTCTCTAGCCATTTCTTTCATATGGGATAGAGATCTACCTACATATGACCTATAAGGCATCCTTATGTGACTCAACCAGCTTTTAACTTGGGAGTAGGTCATCTTCTCTATGTGAGGATCTTTTGGTAGATTCTTTTAAAGTTCTTGTTGATCTTTTATTTCCTTATATCTTTTGTATTTTTGTCTTTTTCATTCTTCATGACTTCTTCAGAGTCTTTAAGCAAGTCTTTAACCACAGATAGGTTAAGTTGCATGAAAGTATCATAAGGAAATACTCTTGATGCTAACTCTATTCCTATTAAAGTTTTAGGATCATCTAAGAAGAGTTCTTGTATGTTTTGCATATCCTCGTCATCATCCCTTTCTTCATCTACTATATCAGAATCACTTAGAATGTTAATAGGATCTTGTTATGGGTCATGTGTTTGGTCTATCTCACCTTCTTCAAGTACTTCAGCCTCGGATGCTTTCTGTTTGGTTCATCTTCATCCACTGGTTCAGTTTTGACTTTTAATGGCTTAAGAGCTGGAGATTCTGGTTCATGTACTTCTTAAACCTTTTGCTTTCCTTTCCTCAAAGAGGCTAAATAAAGTCTCTTTCTATTCCTCTCATAAGTTTTCAGTTGAGGCTATAAGAAGATGCTCGATCTTTTGATGTTTCAGTTTGCACCTTTAATGATTGTGCAATCTATCTGATTAACTCCTTTTGTTTTTCTGACAGCGGTTTGACAAGTATGATGCTTGATTGAGATGGTTATGTGTCAGGAGTGTGAAAATGTTATCTTAAAATGGTAAATAATGGACGTTCTCAACTGGATTTGCTTCTCCAAGCAATTAATCCACGAGTAAGTCTTTTCAGGGATAATGATTGCTTGTTCTATTTCCCCTGTGCTAATTTCTTCATCTTGAGACATGATTTGGTCTTCAAAATCATCACTCAGGTCTTGTTCTTGTCCTTCTGAATGTTCTTCCTCATTTAGTTAAGTTTCTTTATGTTCCAATTCTCTATTTAGCCTTTTAATCGCTTCAGATTGAGTAGAAATCATCTTTTTCAGCTCATCTAATTTAGCATCTTTAGCATCTGTTCAATAAAGTAGGCAACGTCAAGTCTTGCACTACTTATATCTTGATCTTTCACATTTACTTCTACCTTTGATTATTCAAGTTGTTGTTCTAGAAACTGAACAATCAACTTTTGAGCCTTTTGATCAGCTGTGAGCTTCTCTATCTCTTCATATTTGCTCTTGAGATTCTCTTTTAACCTTTTGGATCTGTTGTTTGACTTCTCAATCATCTTGTTATATTCAGTGAATAAACATACTTTTGAGTACTCAATATCTTCTTCAGTAGGTACCTCACTTGCTTGTTCATCTGGTTCTGTATGATCAACATGAGTACTTTGTTCTTCTTACTCTGACTCATATACAAATGATGTTCCCACTTCTTCTTGGTGAGTTATTTGTTCTGCTAATGATGCATCAATGTCTCTCAAAAAAGATGATAAAGTTTGCTAATCAGACAGATGTGGACTTTAGGGTAGAGAAGGGAACTGATGTTCAAAGGGAAACTGTTTTTGCTCTTGTTCTTCTTTTTGAACTTGTTCTTGCTCATGTATAACTTGTTATTTTTGAATAATTTGTTCTTGAATTAGTGAAACTTGTTCTTCTTCTTGTATGATAGGAGCAGGTTGGATAATTAATTATTGGTGAATCATATTTTGAAATAGCATATGACATTCACCTTGATCAGGAATCCTCAGAAATACTTCTGGTATAAGGAGATCATGATCAATCATGTGAGGAGGTACTTGCACTTCAGCTCCTTTGTATAAACTTGACTTGATTCTTGTGTATACATGTTCATTAAAATGAATAGGCTAGAAGACGGCACCTTCTCTTGGGATGTTAGGGAGGAGATCATCAATGATCATTTGGAGGAATCTTAGATACATTTGGAATTTATTCCTTACTTCTGTTATGTTGTAAATTATCTAATTTAACACTTGTATAGCAAAGTTAAAGGGTCTTATTGCAATAATACTTGCTATTATAGAAGAACTCCTTAAGGAAGTGGCATCCCAGCCAGTCTTCCTTTTAGTCATTGTCTTATAATATGTATGCATGAGAAATCTGAAATAAAATTGAGCACACATATAAGGCTTCTTGATTTGCTTCCTGTCTATTGTACCAGTGTAGACTATCTGCCCGAATACGTTAAGAACATAGTTCTCATCAAATTCAATTGGCCCTTCAGCATCTTCATCACCCAGTTATAATACTCTCTTATAACTTCTTCAGAGATAGTAATATGATGATCATGGACTGTTGAAACAACCATTTGTTGATCATGTAACTGCTACAGATGAGCATGAGTTGAGAATAGGACTATATGATACTCATGTATCTATGGTTTTGCTATTATAGCATGAAGAAGCCTAGTCTATCTGATAGTTTGTATGATATCTCTTTAGTTCTTAGCCTTAGGTGAATCAGAGTTTAGGTATGCCCAGAGATTATGATCTCTGACCAACACTAGGTTTGCCATATCTGTAAAGAAAAGGAGTATGTTAGTATCTTGTGTGATAATGATATGTGAGGATGAACATGATGAAATGTTAATCAAATGTTCACTGAGTTAATGTGATTGCTATAAGATATGTCACATGTATGCTTAACATTTGTGATTTGGCTGAGTGTATGTTTGATTGATATTAATAAATGAATCAGTTTAACTTATCAAAAGTCAACTGTTTAATCAATTTTGATCATGAAAATCTTATCTGGTTATTTCTTTTGATCCAGATTATTTTGCATTGTGTTTTCTTATCACAATGAGTAGTTTTTGTCATATTATACACTAATTTCATTTCTTAACAACTCAACTTGAATATTTCAGTCTGACTGTTTAAAGTAAAATCTTCCATTGAATGCACATTAAATGCTTATGTATTTAATTATATTATGATCTATGTTATGCCAAATTAACTGATTTTACATGGTTTTAACTGACTTTTGAAGATATTTACCAAGTTATAACATATTTCAAGTCATTTTAAACATTTTCAAAGATCAAAAATCAGTTTTGACTGATTTTGGCATGAATATCATGACTGATCATAAACTCGATGAACACTTAATCAAATTGCATCAAATCAGCAGTCATTACACATGCGACTAATGTCATCTAACACATATTCAGTGTTTGATTTGATTTAAAACATCAAATGATTCATATTTTGATTTCAGTTCATTGTTCGACTTAGGTCTAACAATGTTCAAATCAAAATCAATGAACAATATGTCTTAATGATTGTCTGATGATTAGAATAGTATTATTATACCTATTTCATTGTGAATCAGAAGATAAATCAAGTAGATTTTAGGTTTTGAATGATCAGAGCTTTAAGGGTTTATGCACTATTTGTAAAGTTTTAGAAATTTTGATTTTCTCTCTCGCACTCATGATAAATGAAAAATTGACAAGTGTTAATGTATATATACAATGAACAAAATGATTGTTCGTTGTGGGTACAGTACATGTGTACTCTGTGTGAACAGTTTAACTTAAAATTTAATTAAGTCATGCGTTGTGAAATACACATGCGTTGTATGAACAGTGTTTCCACTGTACAATTTTAAACTTTTACGCCATTGACCCTTGTGTGTTGTATTATGTTCACATTGGATGTTCAATTGGTCATGCGTTGTGCCCACTTGTTTGAAATTTGAAATTCATAACTGATGATTAGATAGTCATACACTGTGTTTGACCACTGCTTCCAAAGGGGATGAACAATTGTTCATGCGTTCTGGATACTTTGAATGATTGTTTTGTTTTCCACAACAGAAAAACATTTGTTCATATGTTGTGTGCACTTTGATTGATTTCTATACTTTGACAACATATGACTTATTGTCATGCACCGTGGAACCCCTTTGTGTGATTGTGTGACTGTTTACAGCGTATGATTACCTGTGTGCATACGATGTATACACTTGCACTATTTCAACAATGAATGACTAATGTTAATTGTTCACTGTAACACAGCAGATGTATGTTTGTGTGTCCGTTGTGTCAACGGTTCAAATTTTCAAAAATTTTATGAAAATCTTGACCAATTTTCTTCCGTAGCAAATTTTGATTAATTTTCTTCCGAAGCAAAGTTTGATTACTTTTCTTCCGAAGCAAAATGTTTTTTTTTCTTCCGAAGCAAAATGTTTGTTTAATTTTGTTCCGAAGCAAATTAAGTTTAATTTTCATCCAAAATAAAATGTTTGTTTAATTTTCTTTCAAAGCAAATTATGTTTAATTTTCTTCCGAAGCAAATTATGTTTAATTTTCTTCCAAAGCAAATTATTTTTAATTAGATGTTTGTTAAAATTGGTTTAAATCAAAATGTTTGTTTAAATGTTTGTTAAAATTTTGTAATTTTAACATAAACAATATATGGATGATAGAATATCACAAACAAGTAATATTGTGCATGTATATGTGTCAAACTACTGTGTTTCAATGCTGTCTTGACATGACTTTATTTAAAGGGCGTACCTGGTGCTGCAAAGAGCTCCCGTGTTTTCGCAGGGTCCAGGGAGGTTCCGTCCCATTTAAGGGAAGATGTACGCGGTCTTTCCCCCACATTTTGTGGGGAGGCCGTTTCCACGGATCGAACCTGAGACCTTCGGTCCCTTAGGAACAACTTTTACCGCTGCGCCAAGGCCCGCCCTCTTAATCTAAATTTATTTAAAGCCCAAAATTTAATATTGCAAATTCTAAAAATTGAAAGATTATACATATGTCCAGCTACATTTAATATTTCCATGTTTATTTTCTCCCCTTTAAATTTTAACAATCTTTTATAAAAGGTTATAAAATGATAAAAAATTGAATTTGTTACATGGAAATTATCAAATCTCAAAGTGACTGTTTGTATTATAACCTTGATTAGAGAGATATAACTTCATCTAACAAAGAATGAATGTTTTGCTTTTAAGAATATGAATCATTTGCACATGTCATCAGATCATACTAGTCATAAATCCTTATTGAGTTGTTTGAATGGTTTCTAAGAATAGACATAGACTAATACAATGTTGATTATAGATATTGTTGTTCACTTAAACTCATGTATGGTATTTATGATTAATTTAAACAGTGAGGAATTTATCATGTTTTAGGTGTACTGATATGAGTTGTATGTACCCCACACCTGATTGTATGTTAAGATCAACCTTCCTCAAGATATGCAAGAAAGCACTTGCATTACTTATGACCTAGCTACTTAGGATTAAAATGCTCAATTTGATCCTTATGGTTTGATCCACATTAGGATTCTTTTCACTTCACTTAAGAAGCTGATCCTCTTTGGGATTCTTTTGATGTAGTCTAAAAGCTTTATTGATTGTTCATCCAAAAAGGATGTGTTCCTTATTAGGAATCTTTTTGGATCATGATGCAGGTTATTCAGGTCTATGATTGGCTCAACAAAGAATGCCTGAGTGTACTCCATGTCTATGATAACATAACAAAGGAGACACTTGTATAATTGAGCAGTTTATAAACTGTTACACTTAGTGTATACCATTTACTTACAAGCAATCTATATTGGATAGACTAATACTTACCATAAACCAAGATGGGTATTTCTTACCACACAATCATGAGAATTTAGTTCTTCATTGTTGTATGTGATATTATGTGTCCCATGCTGAGCCTATCCACACATGAAACAAAAATATTGTCACGACTCAAATGAAGAATTAAACTAGTGTACTATCATTTCTCATGTGTTGGACATGTCTGATTCAAACTTATTTGTTATTTGAAAACATTAATGTTTGGTTGGTATTAATGTTTGAAAACATTACTTGTTTGATTCATTGTTGATAATACCAAGTGACTAAACTAGAAATTCAAATCTTGTTGAATCAAATGGTTTTGTAAAAAGGTCAGCCAATTGATTGTCTGTATGAACTTTGAACAACTTTATCAGTCCCTTGTCTGAGCAGTCTATCAGAAAATGATATCTAATATTAATATGTTTGGTTTTGAATGTTGAACGGGATTGACAGTGATAAACATGGCAGCAGAATTGATTATGTGTATGAGTGTTTTTAGAAAATTAAAGACATAATCAAGTATTTGGTTTTGAATCCAAAGCACTTGAGAACAACATGCAGAAGCAACTATATATTTTGCTTCAGCTGTTGACACAAACATATTTGTTTGTTTTTTGCACTACCAAGAGATTAATCTTGATCTGAGAAACTAACATCCTCCTATTATGGATTTTATGTTTTGATTGCATCCACCATAATCACTATCTATGTACGCAAATAAAGAGAAATCTCCATCTTTGGGATACCACAAACCAAGTAATGGTTTTCCTTTTAAATATCTAAAGATTCTCTTTACTGCATTGATGTGTGATTCCTCTGGATCTGCTTGGTATCTGGCATACATGCAAACTGCATCATGATGTCCGGTCTGCTTAAAGTTAGGTACATCAGGGAGCCTATCATAGACCTGTAAAGCTTTTGATCAACTTATGTGCCTTCTGGATCTGGACCAACTTCAGTCCAGATGCAAATGGTGTTTTACTGGATGTGCAACCAGACATATTGTATTTCTTTAAGATCTGATGCACATATTTACTTTGGTTGATGAAAATTCATTCAGCAGATTGTTGAACTTGTAGACTAAGGAAGAATGTGAGTTCTCCTATTAAGCTCATTTGGAGTTTTGATTGCATAAGAGCTTCAAACTCTCTGCAAAGTTAGATGTTGGTGGAGCCAAAAATGAGGTCATCCATATAGATTTGAACAAAAAGCAAGTCTTGTCCTTTTCTCTTAAGGAACAATGTCTGATCAATCTTTCCTCTTGTGTGCCTATTCTTTAGTAGAAACTTATATAAGGTTTCATACCACTTCCTAGGTTCTTGATGAAGACCATATAGAGCTTTATCTAACTTGTAGACTCTATGAGGAAAGTCTAGGCCTTCAAAGCTTGGTCCTTTTCCATAGATGCACATTTAACATCCATTTAGAAGACAGTGAAGTTCTTGGAGGAGGCATATGCAAGGAACACTCTGATTGCCTCTAGCCTAGATATAGGAGCAACGACATCATCATAATCAATGCCTTCCTCTTGAGTGTATCATTGGGCAATAAGCCTTACTTTGTTACTAATGACAATACCTCTGTCATCTTCTTTTTTGAATAGCCATCTTGTCCTAATGGCATATTCACTTTCAGGGAGGCCAACTAACTGCCAAACCTATTGCTTTCTAAATTCTTATAGTTCCTCTTGCATTGCCTCTATCCAATTGTTGTCTTTAAGTTCTTCTATCATATTTTCGGGTATAGTCAATGATAGAAAGCAGGAAAACAGGTAAAGATTTATTGTATCAGCCTGACTTCATGTCAATCTGACATTGAGATCACCGATAATATTATCCAAAGGAAGATATTTGTGAGCTCTTGTGGTTTCCATCTGATCAACAGGGATAGTTGAATCAAGATTGGTGATTGTTTGATCAGGTGTTGATGGATGGGCAAGGGTATTTGAAGTTGTGGGATTATTTGGCTATGTAGGTTCATTGAATGTTTCTCGGGAATCATGGAAGAAATCTAATATTTCATCATCATGATGTGTATATTATAATGAATGATAGTCATTATCTTCATCAACAGTGTCTGGATGTTATGACCTTGTTTGTTTGCTTGGTTCAGGGTCAACAGAAGGTTGTAGTTGATTAGTCACTAGTATTGATGATGATGGACTGGGTGTTGATGTTCCTCTTGATGTGTAGATGTGTTTATTTGATCTTGAGGAGGTATAATTGTGGTACTTGAAGGAGTGATGTTTGTGCTCCTTGGAGGATCAGTAGTTAAAGGAACATCATTTGATGGAGGATGTATCTTATATATTCAATATCTTCCTTTGCACCTAAAACGTAAAAGTAAGATGTGTCAAATGATTTTGTTAGTGAATCAATATCAAACAACTAGTCTGATCCGATGTCTTTCTTTGTGAAAGAGTGTTCACTAAAAACAACATCTGTTGTTTCTTTCATAATATTTAATCTTGAATTGTATACTCTGTAAGCTTTTGAGCTTCCAGAATATCCAAAAAAGAATCCTTCGTCCACCTTTGGAGCAAACTTGGGTAAATGTTCTCTAGTGTTTAATATTGAAACAAAATATTTAAATGCTTTAAGAAAGCCAATGAATGGTTTTCTTTTAAACAATAACTCATGTGGAGTTTTGTTTTGCTCTTTAATTATTAATGTTCTGTTTTGAATGTAGCAAGTTGTATTGATTGCTTCAGCCCAAAAGGATATGGGAAATAGAGTCAGCTAGCATAGATCTGGCTGCTTCTATCAATGTTTTGGTTCTCCTTTTAGCTACTTCATATTTCTTAAGGAGTTCTTGCTACATTGAATTGATGACAGATTCCTTTCTTTGCACAAAAAGAAGAAATGAAGTCATTCTTAAATTCAGTACCATTATCACTTCTTAAAGATTTAACATTAAGATCCATTTGATTCTCAATCTTAGTGAAAATGATTTGATGATTTATGTGTTAGATTCTATATGCCCAAGACACATAGGATATTGTGTGGTTAGTACGTTATGATCCAAGTCGGGTTATACCCAATAACAAGCTTAGCAAACACCAATTAATATTTAATTGATGATATGATCATGCAATTAAATATTAACACCAAATTTAGAAAATGGGTTTTCTAAATAAATTGCATATGAGATGGAACAAATTATAAGGATAATTTGTTGATGAGTTTATTGTTATTCTTGTCATTTAAAAGGGGTTTAAATAACACTAATAACATAT
>BJCO01791432.1:0-28070 GCA_018326465.1 Flaveria floridana | reverse complement strand
AGAGAACAGGTAGAACCTTTCTACCCATCCCCGCCTCAGCTGTTTTGAGCATTACGTGAAGCTTACCAATGCTCTTGTCCCATCCGTTCATATTGTAATTCATTATGAACGTCTCAAACCTTTTAGTTAGGCCATTAAGGATCAAATCCATGGCCAACTCCTTTGAGACAGGATAGTTAAGCCTCTCAAGGCGATCAATGTGGCTTTTCATCTTAAGTACATAAGATGATACCGATTGGGTTTCTTCCATGCAACATGCATGAGGTGCTCGAACCGTTTCAAAGCGCTCTACCCTAGCTTGTTGAAGGAACATTTCCTTCAATTGGGTAATCATGTCATATGCCCCATGATGCTCCAAGTCCTTTTGGAGTTTAGGAATCATAGTTCCTAACATGAGGCAGGATACCTGCATGGAATCCTCAGTATACTGAAGCCAATCGTTATAAGCCTCAACATCCTTGGGGTCAGGTTGGTCAGGAATAGGATCGTCAAGGACATAGGCCTTTTTTTCTCTTGCTTGAGAACAATTCTCAAGTTTCAAAACCAGTCTATAAAGTTGTTATGGTTCAGACGATCCCTCTCTAAAATATTTCTCAGTGATAGGGTATGAACGGTCGGGGTGGTAGCATTATTGTTTGCGGCCATTATACAAAATTTACAAAGTTCTTATTAGTATTTCTGAAAAATTACATTTTAATCATTAATACTCTTTTATGTCTCATAGACGATTAATAATTAAAATCTAGAATCCAACTTACATTCAAATAATGGTTAGGTGATCATTATCCTATTATTTAAATTAACAAGGTAGTCAACATTTGACAATTCAACCTTTTGCAACTTCTAGCCTTTATGGGATCGGTTAAACATCTTAAGTTTGGTTGGCATGTTTAATCCCATCAACACCATTGTACGCCATGCTTCGGTGACCCTATGCACATGGTTTCCAATTCAATTCGTCCTACTTACACACACGTGTTAGTTTACACATACAAGTGGTTAGGTGACCCTTATCCCATAAATACGTTAAGCCCACCTCAAAACACAAGTTCCCTAAAAGTGGTTAGGTGACCTTTATCCCACAAATAGTTCTCAAGTGATTCGAGTTTCGTGTAAAAGGATGGTGTTAAATTTGTTTCCAAAGGGATTTTAGTTTTCATTAATTCTAGTTTTGAAAACTCTATGTACATTGTATTTGCATGCTTTCAAAAACCATGGTACCCTATGGTTCTCCTTTTTAATAAAAACCCATTTATTAAAATTATTAATGCTTTTAATAACCTTTTATTAAACACTTAATGATTAGGAATCATAAATTTTCCAGCTTGTTAAGTTTGCTAATGAGTTTGTTATGCATATCCAAATATCAAACAACAATCATACAACAAACAAGCAAACAAGCATAATCATACAAACATATGTGCATAACCATAGCCGCTAAGTTGACTACACTTGTTTGCCATCACAAGTGTTGTCATAAGTTCTTTCCTAAGGGTTAACAATGACACATCATATGTGTCCATGAACTCCTACTTGAATCCACATCCAAAAACTTCAAGTGTCCATGTCTTTTGTGTCCTTCCTTTTGGGTCTTCATCTTGTGCATCTTCCTTTACAAAATCATATCCTAATACAATTTTCTAATAAAAGAAATGCACCTATTATATTTATTACATAACCAAATGAATAAATAAATTATAACCCAAAATACAATCATAAAAGAAAATATTACAACCCTTTGAATGAATACAACCAACATGGCAAAATGATAATCAACCAAATCCAAGACACGTATGGTCAAGGCAATGTTATGCACCAAAATATGTATCCATATACAACATTTCAAGAACAAAATGAACCCCTTTTATAACCTTAAAGTTCTGGCCAACATGAAGCAAAACATTAGGGTTATTTCCAAACAACATAATCAACCATTTGATATCATCCTTTCAAGATTTAATCATAAGCATGTAAGATATAACCTTGAAAGTTTGGGGTTTCATCATATCATCACAAAACAGCCCCTATTAGGTTGTTAAAGTCCCATAAAACCTATTTTATAAGGACAAAAGAAGCTAGTCATCCACATATCCGGCTCTAGATGCCAATGTTGGGTTTGTTGGACCATTATCAAAGTTATTTAACCATCTAAACATGAAAACGCAGCGGATTAAAGCCTTACTATTATAATTCGTAATCTGAAAATTAAGGTTAATAACTTAACATCAACAAACCCAAGAACATAGGATCGTTTATATGTGTTTGAACTAGCTATCAAGAAGAAGAAACAACCAAAAACAGCACTAACAAAACACCTTTTGTAGAGCTGCAGAAAATCAAGATTTTGATGAAGAAGATGATGTTCTTGAACAACCAAAACACCAAGGAGAGGTGTCCTCAAGCTAGCATACCTACAAGTGTGATGCAAACACCTCTTGTTGCTAGGATTCAACACCAAAATCGCAAGAAACAAGCTGCAGAAAATCGATCTCCAGCCTTGTTTTTCTTCTTAGATGAGAGAAAAATTGAGTCTTGCATGTTTGAGAGAGAGAGAGTGAAATTGGAGAGTGTGACTAGTGTAAATGGGGTGTAGTTTCAAGACAACAAAAGTACCAATAATGCCCCTAAAGGGGTGGCCGAAATGTTTCTTTTAAAATGGGTTCCCCCCATTTTAAACACCCACTTAAACTGTTAACTAGTTATATTATTAGTTATATAATTAACCTTTTAAATATATAACTTAAACACACTTTTATTATTTGATGTTATTTAACAAGCTTAAATAACATTACAAATAATGTCCATGAATAAAATATTCTTATAAGTTGTTCTTTATCACATATAATTTATTTAGAAAACCCATTTTCTGAATTGGTGTAATAATTTAATTGCATGATCATATCACCAATTAAATACATATTGGTGTTTGCTAAACTTGTTATTGGGTATGACCCGAATTGGATCATAACGTACTAACCACATCAATATTCTGTGTCTTGGGCATAAAGAATCCAACTGGGATTGCCTTAGAAAAATTTCCAAAGCGCCTAAAGTTGATGCGCCCTAGCAGTGGTAATGCGCCTAAACAGTTTTGATGCGCCTAGAATTACTTAGTTTGAGTAATTCCAAAATGCTCAAACAGTTGAAATACTCCTCAATAGTTGTAAAATGCCTAACTTGAAAACGCCTACACAGTTGTAAAGCGCCTGAACAGTTGTCAAGCGCCTAAATACTTAGGCAATTTTCAGCAGTTTTCAACCCTAATGCGCCACATTCATCCTGTTCTTATGAATGTAATGAACTCAATTCTTCTGAAATCATTGAAAACTTGATGAATTGGATTGAAATCTTCCAATTAGGTAGATTTAATGCCGATAAACAATCTTCTAACTTCAATTTTTTGATTATCAACAAGAAATCAGTGAATCTCTCAAATTTCAGTTCGACAAATATGACGCCTTTTCGAACCCAAATTCGACTAATCCTCTGAAATTTGATGAATTTGACTGCCATTGTGGTTCAATTCATGGTTCTGATGATGAAACACAACTGAAATCCATAATATTTCAATTGAATTGCTTATCAATCACAAAATTAAGTGAAATATGAGTTTTCAAAGTTTGACAAAAACTCAATTCACTCAACCAACGGCTCTGATACTATTTGATAGGATCAAATGTATAGATCTGTGATGATATTAGAGGACAATTCAATGAAACGCAAACATAGTAATCACATCAAAGCACAATATCAACAAAGATTTATAGAGTTTATTGATAATAGCAAAGACAATTACAAAGTGTAAGTAGCAGATTCGTTCAAGTCCCTCTAATCTACACAAGTCTAAGCTATATACACTATGAATAAGCAAAGGAACTAACTAATTACAAAACTAGTCACTAAACTATGACAAAAACATAAAAGACACATAAAGACAACATTTTAATCTTTCAAGAAGCACTAGCAGTTATCTTTCACTTCGTTCGTTATACTTTATGTTCATTCATACATTCATCATACTACGTAAAGTCATAACATAATACTTAACGTACATTATAATATAATATATACGTTTTGTAAATCATTAAAAGATAACACATCATCCACATATGCATGTCATACATTCATCATAACATCATACGTATTCTATCCATAAACCCTCACATATTCATGCTTAAAATAGGCCAAAACAGTCCACATGTCAAACTAGGGTCAAACCCTAAAATCCTTTTTATCCAAAAATTCAGGAAAAATTTCTAAGTCTTTGGGCGCATGAGCACTATTTGGGCGCATGATGACTGTTTGGGCTTTTCTCCACTATGCAGGCACATGACCCTCGCTTAGGCATTTCAACACTTAGGCGCATGAGCCTCTTGGCCGCATGGACACTATTTGGGCGCATCAACCTATACTTAGGCATTTCAGCCAATACTTAGACGCACGAGGCACGGTTTAGGCATATCAGCCTACACTTAGAAATTCTAACGCATTTTCTAGCGCATGGCTATTTGGGTGCACCAGGACATTGTTTAGGCGCATCACATATACTTAGACTTTCTAAGTCAAAATTTCAGGCACATGAGCCCTATTTGGGCGGATGACCACACTTAAAAACTTTTCTAAGGCAAAATAGCAGGCACATGGGCCCTATTTGGGCGCATGACCATCAACTTATATATTTCTAATATATTTTTCAGTCCCAAACAACATCTTAACATGTTCTGAACATCTCACTACCATTCTAAGCCTTAACTTAGTATCCACAACCATAAAACACCAACGTACAGGCATATATACATACGGTCATACATACAAAAGTTTTAAAAATGTTTTACCTGCATTCTCAACCCCAAAATCTTTAAAAAAATGTAAAATATGGGGTCTAGAAACTCACCTGTGGTATTCTTCAAACAAGCCTTCACCAAACTTACTTGTACACGAGTTCAAACGCCTAGAACAAGCCAAAATGAACACCAAAACACGTATAACAAAAGTTAGTAAATAGTTGTTTAAAACACCAAAGAGGTACTGTGGAATCTGTGACAAGTACAATAATAACACTACTGAATATGGGCAGCCATGCTCATAATATATTAAAATATTAAATTTTGTACTTTTTGCACTTTAACACCCTCTACTTCGGCTCTTTTCCCTTTTGCAAGATACTTTTGTTCTCTTTTCTTATTACCTTTCTTTTCTTATTTCTTTTCTTTTTCCTTTTCCTTATTTCTTGTCTTTCTTTTATTGATAAAATTTCTGGGTGTTACAAGTCCACCCCCCTTAAAGAGGTTTCGTCCCCGAAACCGATCACCATTTGAATAATTATGGGTAATGCCGTCTCATCTCTTCTTCATTCTCCCACGCAGACTCCAAACCCTTCCTGTGCTTCCACTGACACACAGCAGTGGAAACACTTTATTCCTTAATCTCTTCTATTTTTTATCAATGATTGCCACTGGTTGCTCTATATAATTGAGTTGTTCATCCACTTCGATTTCATCCAGTGGTACAATCATATCTTTATCAGCTAAGCACTTTCTAGAATTTCGGATGAATTACACTTAACTCATCAGGCAGTTCTAATCGATGGGCCACCTCTCCTGCTCATACGATGATTCGGAAACGTCCTATTTACCTCGTGCTTAGCTTGCCCCTCTTTTGAAACCCGGATGGTTCCCTTCCAAGGTGAGACCTTCAACATAACTTGGTCACCCACCTTGAATTCGATCAGTCTACACCTCTTGTCGGCGTACTACTTCTATTTATCTTTTGTTGCCTTTATAAAGGCTTTGATCTTCTCTAACTTTTTAGTTGTAGCCTCAATCACCTCAAGGCTTCCCAACTCTTTCTTCCCAATATCACCCTAACATAAGGGTGTCCTACACCTCCTACCATATAGCACCTCGTAAGGTGGCATGCCAATGCTGGCATGATAACTCCGCCATACGTCTCGCGGATCGATAAGGAGTGAGCATTCTTAGTCAGTCGATCAACTATCACCCAAATGGAATCGTACCCCTTCGCCGTGCGGGGTAACTTCATGATGAAGTCCATGGTGATAAGTTCCCACTTCCACTCCGGTATATCCAACTGTTGGATCTTCCCATATGGCTTCTGATGTTCGACCTTCACCTGCAAGCAAGTATGGCACTTACTCACATACTCCACCACATCGTGCTTCATTCCCGGCCACCAATAATATTTCTTCATGTCTTGATACATCTTGGTAGCACTAGGATGAATGGAGCATCGATTCTTATAATCTTCATCCAAAATCCACCCCCGTAGGTCTCTATAACAAGGTATCCACATTCGCGCATTTTGGGTTCTAACACCATGAGTGTTCTCACCCAACTCTGGGACTAGTCCTCACATTCTTTCAGAGTTAAGGTGATCTTCTTTCAATGCCTCTTATTGAAATTCTTTCACCTATGTCATTACATTAGCAGTTATAACCAACTGATAAGCCTTCACTCGAATCCGCTCAGGTCTCTCCTTTCAGCTAAGGGCATCAGCCACAACGTTGGCTTTACCTAGATGATAATGGATCTCATAGTCATAATCTTTGATGAGCTCTAACCATCTCCTCTGTCTTATTTTGAGATCCTTTTTCTCAAAGAAATACTTTAAGCTCTTGTGATCCGTGAAGTTGTGCACTTCGTCCCGGGTAGGGTAGTTGACTTCATGGGTCTTCAGTTGTCGGGATGCATAGGCTATCACCCTTCCATGTTGCATCAACACGCAACCTAGTCTAGAATAAGATGCATCCGAATACACCACTAAATCTTCATTCCCCTCAGGTAATGTCAAGATAGAAGCTTGAGTCAATCTCGTCTTCAATTCCTCAAAAGCACACTATGTTCTCGACCCCATACATACTTCACATCTTTGCGAGGCAACTTAGTCAAAGGTGAGGCTATCATGGAAAAGTCTTGGATGAATCTCCTCTAATAACCCGCCAAACCCAAGAAACTACATGACCCAGGAATTAAACCTCAGATGGCGTCTTGGGATACTTCCATTGCATCACTACCTCAACCTTCACTGGGTCCACCATAATTCCTTCAACGTTCACTACATGACCCAGGAATTGAACCTCGTGCAACCAAAAAGCACACTTAGGGAATTTAGCATGTAGCTTCTCTCTTCTAAGTGTTTCAAATACTTCCCGAATGTGGTCGACATGTTCCTCTTTGCTCCTTGAATAAATCAAGATATCATCAATAAACGCAATCACTGATTTATCTAACATGGGCAAACACACTCGGTTCATCAAATCCATAAAGGCAGCTGGCGCATTAGTCAAACCGAAAGACATAACGAGAAACTCGTAGTGTCCATAACACGTGCGAAAAGCTGTCTTAGGAATATCTTGCTCCTTCACCTTCAGCTGATGATAACCAGATCGGAGGTCTATCCTCGAGAACCAACTGGCACCTTGTAGCTGATGAAACAAGTCATTAATCCTTGTTAACGGGCACCGATTCTTCACCGTCAACTTGTTTAACTCATGGTAGTCTATACACATCCTCATATTACCATCTTTCTTCTTAACAAACAAGTCCGGAGCACCCTATGGAGAGATACTTGGTTGAATGAACCCTTTATCTATTAACTCTTATAGTTGATCCATGAGTATCTTCATCTCAGTCAGACCTAATCAATATGGTGCTTTGGTAACGGGTTGAGCACCGGGTATCAGGTCAATTTGAAACTCAATCTCTCGATCCGGTGGCACACTGGGTAAATCCTTTAGGGACACGTCCAGAAAGTCATATACCACTGGTACCTCCAACAATTGTGGTACCGACGAATCCACATCTTTCACGTAGGCCAGATAGGCACTACATCCACGTCTCATAAACTTTTCTACCACCACCATCGAAATCAACTTTGGAACCGTAGTGACGCGATCACCGTAGACCGTCACCAAACTTCCATCAGGCGTAACTAATTGAAACATCTTCTTATGACACATGATGTTTTCTTCATAGGTTGCTAACCAATCCATCCCTAATACTACATCGAATCCACCTAGGGGCATCACATGTAATTTAGCAGGAAACGTATGACCTTCTAGTTCTATGTCGCAGCCTTCTATCACATCAGATAGTCTAGTGGACTTGCCAATAGCAATTTCTACTTCAAATGGCTCATCAATACTCCTACTACTAACAGGCAACTTAGCACAAAAAGCAGTAGAAGTGAAACTCCTACTAGCACCAGAATCAAATAACACAGAGGCATAAGTTAGGTTTACTAAAAATATACCTGACACGACATCAGGATACTCTCGGGCCTCCTCCCACATCATCATGAAGGCTCTAGCACTCGCCCTCTGTCCTCCTTCCTCTCGCTTCTTCTTCATCCCAGAACTCTTAGCCCTTGGCTTCTTACAGTCTCTGCTTACATGTCCCTCCTCACCACAGCTATAACACTGTGTAGCTCCACACATCTTTGCCACATTACCGGGCTTTCCACACTTGAAGCACACATTCAAGCCCCACTTACATTCACCAGCGTGCTCTTTCCCATATATATCACAATTCTTTATCCCCGAGCTTGATAACCCCACCCTACGGTCATCCACCTTTATCCTCTTGTTGTTTGGAGTGAAACCACCATGTCAAAACCGCTTCCAATTCCAGTTTCAATCACCACCACTTGTCTTCTTCACCTCTACCACTGCCACTTCTTTCTCATCATACAACCTCCCAGCAAAATCCACTACCGACCTGAAAGTGCTTTGTCGGGTAGCAATCAAGTGCCTGCGAACATCAGCTGGCAATCCCTGGATATATTTCTTAATGTTCTTCGACATCGGCTTTACTTGATCCGATACCAGCCTCGCCATCTCGTTAAACTTGGTAGTGTACTGCTGGTGTGTCATGGTTCCCGCCTCCAGCTGCAGGAACATCCTCTTAATCTTGTCTAACTCCCTGTGAAGACAAAACTCCTCGATCACTAGTTTCTTCAATTCCGACCAACTCATCCTACTAATGGCTCTGCTGCCCTCGGCTTGGACAATATTGTCCCACCAACATAAGGCCGAATCTACAAATAAGTGGGTAGCAAACTTCACATTCTGATCTTCTAGGCACTCACTGATATCAAGCACCACCTCCATCTCTCTCACCCATCGGTGAGCAGCAGTAGCACTACCATTCCCATCAAAAGTCGGGGGGCTTGAATCTTTGAAATGCCCTATAGTTACAACCTCGTGCAGTCTCCTGTACCGCTTCTTCCTCTCCCTTCTCACTTAAGACAACCGTCTCAGTCTCTGGCTGTTCTCCACCTTCTCTCCCAGTGGTCCTCTTCTTTTATCTCCTTTCATCCTCCCTCACAGTCTTAATCACTTTAGTCACTACAGACCCAGAATCATCTGCATGACTTAATGAACTTCCTCCACCACTGCCTCTTTCACCGAGGCCCTCAAATTCGCGCTCTCATCAACGCTCTCATGCTGATGAACCTCAAGATCAACAGGGGTCGTCTCAGCATCTCTAGCCTAGTTTCTCATAACATGCAGTTCAGCACCACGTCCACCCTATGCTCCACCTCTAGAAGCCTTAGACGGTCTACCTCCAGCCATTCTCTAATCACTATAAGATTCAAACACTAACACCGTCATTCAATGTAATGGCTCAGTTTATGTTGAGTATATAAGTCCCTAATTACAGTGGCCAGTTGTGATTAGCCACTTACTTTACTCTTCACACCCCAAGCCTTTCCTATCATGACTACATTAGCATCTAAATCTACTAAGAGCACTTAAATCAAATAGCACTTGCATATAATACTAGTTAACTTTAAGAAAAGAATTACCTGATGGCACGTAGCTACTCGGGCTGGCATCCCCTTCACTTAGTCCCATTCTTAGTTTAAGATTACGTTTTAAAAATATTTACCCATTTCTCTTAAACTTTGGCTTTGACAATGGTGAAGTATAGTGGAGACCGGGGGGCCGCCGCCCCCTCTTTTTTTCGTCGGTAGTGTTCAATTTTAGTCCGGTAGTGTAAATTTTTGATCCGGTAGTGTAAATTTTTATATAAATATCGAGTTCGCCCCCCCTAAAAAATATTAATTTTCCCCCGCCCACCCTACCATAATGTTCAAGCTCCGTCGCTAGGCTCTGATACCAACTTGTAAAGCCTCGTTCCCAGAGAATTGACAATTGGTCATGCATAGCACTAAACATACCTAATAATATACATTTCATAAAATATTGCAGAGGAAATTCTTTAACAAAAACCATTTATTTTATTGATAATTATTGTTGTTATACAATACAACATTGTTAAACTACAAAAGAAAACATCCTTAATTGCATTACAAAACAACAATAATAATATGCTTGAATGGATGTCAGTCTTGCCCCGCTAAGTAGCCTCTTCGCGTGCCATCCTCAGCGACCATTACATGCCAACTGAAAATGCATAAAAGTCAGCATTGCTGAGTGAGTTTTAGTTTTAATGTATTAAAATACATTTCGTACATGAAAATACTCTTTTCCCAAAAATACTTTCACTACTTTTTACGTGATCATTCATCGTTCATACAACAAGGTATAACCTTATTCATCATTCTTTATGGCACGTATTCGTTCGTTTCGTACTTTATCATTATCATTTGTTTCGTACTTTATCTTTACCGTTTGTTTCATACTTTATCATTTTGCTCGTTTCATACATTATCTTTATCTTTCACTGATTCTAGATCCTGTCAAGCTTTTTCCCCCATTGTGGCCCAAAGCCACCATTCTGGGCACAAAGCTTCATTTCTATCTGGTACAAAGACGTATCATATCTTGGCACAAAGCCATATCATATCTGGGGTCAAATGACAAGGATCCCGTTTCGTACTATGGATCAATCACCAAGATTGATCCCCCTGTGTGTGAACCCTCATGGGTTAGCCAAAATCGCACACTGTAAAACACATAGTTAAGCTAACAACTCTTAAAGAGTTGTGATCCTCCTTTCAATCTGCTTGCAAGCCTTTTCTTTCTTTCATTATGTTTCACTTTTCATCTTTGTTATCTTTCAGTTATAATTTATGTTCATTCATACATTCATCATACTACGTAAAGTCATAACATAATACTTAACGTATATTATAATATAATATATACTTTTTGTAAATCATTGAAAGATAACACATCATGCACATATGCATGTCATACATTCATCATAACATCATACCTATTCTATCCATAAACCCTCATCATGCACATATGCATGTCATACATTCATCATAACATCATACCTATTCTATCCATAAAGCCTCACATATTCATGCTTAAAATTGGCCAAAACAGTCCATAGGTCAAACTAGGGACAAACCCTAAAATTCTGTTTTCCAAAAATTCAGGAAAATTTTCCAAGTATTTGGGTGCATGAGCACTATTTGGGCGCATGAGCCTCACTTAGGCGTTTCAACACTTAGGCGCATGAGCCTCTTGGGTGCATGGGCACTATGCAGGATCGATATTGTTCTCTTAAAATTTAGTGTTTCTCACAAACTGTTAAGTATCACTCGTTTGATGAATGTAGAATCAAGAACTCAGTTCATAATAATATAATAAGTAAAGAACACTAGAAATGGTTTTCAAGATACTTGTATATATTATCTCTCAACTTAGTATTACAAGACTCATGCAGAAGCATGGATACTAAGTTATAATGAGCGACTATGTATACTACTATCTACAGCTTGTTATACGTATATAACATGCTGGGACTTACTTCTAAAAAAATACTACATTGCTAGAGGTAGGGTATCTTAGATAAAGAATTATCTAAGATAAGGTAGTCATGACAGGTCCATGACCTTTTAGTTACCAACTAAAGGTGGCAGTTGTACCAACTATGGAATGGTGAACAGTGGACAAAGCTAAGGTGAACCGTATGAACGTGGAAAGCATCTTCAAGTGAGTCAGAGTAGGCTGCAAGTGTTAGTCGGACCATGCTTTGTCCACTGGTTCATACTATGACTCTTTCAAAGTTAAAATGGCTTTGGAAGAATAAGTTCTTCCAAACCATTTATACTTCAAAAGACTCAGCTTCTTCCGAGGTTTTGACTTCGGAAGACTTTGTCTTCAATCTTCTAAGTGTTTACTTCAGAAGAAGATCTTCTAAGTCTCAGTAGACTGAGTTCATTCTTCGGAAGCTCTTCGGAAGATTACCATGTAAGCTTCGGAAGTTGCAGCATTTGCCTTCGGAAGACTTCTCTTAGTTGTACAGATTTCTTCTAAGTGTTGTTTTGGTTACACCAGCCTCAATAGATCCAACAAACTCCCCCTAGGCTGATGCTACCAAAACTACACTTCCTTCTTCAATGCGTTGACACCAGTGCCTGAAGTTATCAGGGGTGATAATAGGAGCTTTGGTCATGGTTCCCATTTCTGGTTCAACAGACTTCTGGTTGAGGGCCATTTCATTTGAGTGAGTAAGTTTGAAGAACCAAGGGTGATTTGGATGGTTAGATCTCACAATCAAGGGCCTGATGCTTTGATACCAACTACAGGATCGATATTGTTCTCTCGACACTTGGTGTTTCTCACAAACTGTTAAGTATCACTCGGTTAATGAATACAGAATCAAGAACTCAGTTGATAATAATATAATAAGCAAAGTTTGATTTCGGATGATTTGGGATGATTTGGGATGGTTAGATCTCACACTCAAGAGCCTGATGCTCTGATACCAATTGCAGGATCGATATTGTTCTCTCAACATTTAGTGTTTCTCACAAACTGTTAAGTATCACTTGTTTTGATATTTAACAGGTTGTGAGAAATACTAAGTGTTGAGAGAACAATATCGATCCTGTAATTGGTATCAAAGCATCAGGCTCTTGATTGTGAGATCTAACCATCCTAAATCACCCTTGTTTCAACTCCTCTTTAGTTCTTGCCTTTTGTTTAATTCGGCAAGATGAAGGCTGTCAATATGTCTTCTGATGTGAGCAGCTATGATGGAGTTTGAGGGATTGTTGAATGGTCTCTCTACTAACTCAGCAATATCAAATCTGCTTAAGTGTAGTAGAGATGAGGCGTTTAACCCGTTTACAACTCCATACTCCCTCTCCACAATGAAGTTGTGAGAAGTTTCATCAAACCTCCACTGAAAAATTTTCTTTCTAGGAATGAGGGGTAAGTTTGACGGACTATCCCCATTCCTAGTGTCCAATAGGGTCACCAATCCTCTTCTTAGCTTTTTCTCTTCTTCATTTAATGAGTCGGAGCTTAAGGCTAAAAGATTGAGTGATTGGTGTAGAGTCTCTCGGGGTAGATCTAGGAAGGCATTTCTTGTGAGGGAGCTTGAGGATCCATTAATGTATTTCAATACAATGAATCCTTCCTCATAAGGGATGCTGCTCATATTTGAGAAGTTGCTGAGTCTCCTTTTGATTTCCTGAATCTCTTCTAAGGTTAGAGTTTTGGATGGTTCAGAGGATGGTTTGGGTATTGATTGGGTTTTAGGTTGTGTTTTGGGTTGTAGAATGTGTAGTGGTGGTGGTTATTGAGAGGTAGAGAAAGATGGAAAGGGTAAGGTGGATGGTGTGGGTTCAGGGGTGTATGGTTCAGTGACGGGTTCGGTTTTGATGGGGAAAAAGAAAGGTATAGGTTCAGTGATGGGTTCGGTTGTTGTGGGATGTGGTTTGGGTGCTGGTTTGGGTTCCATCCTTTGTATCTCCTGAGATACCTCCTTCCTTCTTCCTAAGCGAATGTCAGCTTTAATATCACTAACATGTCGCTGTATGGTCTTCTCTGATATTGGCCCAACTTGCCTGCCAGTGACCTTGAGATAAGCCTTCATCCAGGCTTTATCTCCTACTTTCTTGGCAGCTGCAAGCTTGGCCTCCTCCTCTTTCTTCTTTCTTTCCCTCACTTTCTCCCTTACAGCTTTCTTTCTTTCCTTATTGATTTGATCATGTTCTCTGTTGACAAGAAGCAGAATCATCTCATTCTTATGAGGACTCAGCTCCTCTTGAGAATAACCTCTTGAGTACAAGAAGGCTATCCTCTCAATCCTCTTCTTCAGTTCAGCCTCTTCCTTCATTTTCTTTGCCTTCTCCTCTTTAGCTAACCTTCCTACATTCTCCTTTTCTCTTTGCAGCAAGGTTGCTTCTTCCAACTTTACAAGCTCATCAAGTCGGAGTGGTAGCATTTCTTCATTTGCCACTCCAAGGCTGATGAGCCTGTCAATCACTACTAATCTTTTCTTTTCATTTATAAACTCCTGAGCTGTTGCTGCTGCTTTGCTGGTTGCAGCCAACAACTTCTCAGTAGGGAGTCTACCTTTCTTTCTTAATTTGTTTAACCTCTCATCCTCAAGAAGTTCTTCATCAGTCATCTTCCTTTTGCCTTTATAATCGTGAGAGATGCTTCCTTTGGAGATTCTGGCTTTGAGGTTTGTGGTTGAGAAGACTGAGGTTGAGATTGAGAAGATTGTGGTTGATCTTGTGGTACTTGTTGAAAGATGGGAATTGTAAGAAAGTCCTCACTGTTCACCTCAGAGCCTAGATCAAGAATAGTCTCTGTGAGAATCAGTTCTTCAGACAAAGATGACAATCCAACAATCACTTTTGCAGCTTGAATTTCTACTTCGGAAGAGATTGATGTTGCACCATCTATCCCAACTAAGGCAGTTTCTGGGCCATCATCCCTATTTCCCCTTTAAAATGAATCTTAGGTTCCATAGTGACCTTAGGTTGACCAACTTCCACCTGAGTGGTAGGTGGTGCACTAAGCCTTTGAAGCTCTTCTGCTCCAAAGTAGGTTATGGCAACATCAGGGGATGGTTGTTCAAGTGAGGAGCTCATCAGGAACTGTGTGAAAAATTTGTGAAGGTTGATGGGCATCCTTGGGTCCACTTGAAAAGTCAAAGTAGGTGGCTGAGGGAAAACAGTAGTAGATTGCTTTGGTGGAGGGTAAAGGGAGGATAAAGTTATAAGGGCCAGAGATTGAGATTCCTCCAGAATTTGAGGTTCCTTATGAGCTTGTTCCTATACATTCTCCCCCTTTTTGGTGGCATCATCTTGAGAAGTAGATGAGCCAGAGGAAAAACTTGAAGAAACCTGAGTTGGTACATGCCTGACAGACTTCTCCATCTGTGTCTCAACTAGTTTTACCTTGGGATCTTCAATCTCAAGTTGCTATGTGGCAGACCTCTTTTCTAAGATCCTAACCTTGAATTCAAGGTTTGAAACCTTAGAAAGCATGTACTCAATGGTGAGTTTCAGTCTTCCCTCATCTTCATGTGAAGAATCACGGGGAGATTAGATAACATACCTAGTATGTACATCCTTATTACCAGTAGTGGTTTCTTGGCACCTAGATTCCTTTGCTCAATGATATCTCTTTCAAAGATGTCAATGGGCAAAGTTTTTGTAGACTCAGTCTCATTAATGTTACCACTATCCTGAGAGCACAATGAGAGACTCTTAGTAGTGGCAGCTGAGCCTACATGAGTCCCCTGCACACCGGTGGGACTCACCTCAGTTGATAGTTGCTGATGTGGGTCAGAGATCAGAGGTTTTCATTTGGCTCTGTTGATCTAAAGAGAGGTGTGGTACATCAACTTCATAGCTTTGAGGAAACATGAAATCCTTATCAGTTTGGGTTAAAAGGTCAATGAAGGATATGGTGGGTATACCTAACGACCCGGGACCTTGGTTAGCATCTAATGGCTCTAAGCCAGTGATGTGGTTGTCCCTTTTTGGCTGCTCAGGAGAGTATTATGACTCATCCTGAGGGCTTGAGGTTTGGGTTATGGGCTCATCAGGTGGAGACTGAGGAGACTCAACACTGATATTGAGGTCAATGGGAGGGGAAAGTTGGACCTCTGGATAAGTGGGAGCCCTGTGTTCCACTCTAGCATTTTTGGGTTGAACAGAGGGAGCTTGTTCAATCAGAGTAGAATGAACAAGGGTTCGTTTGAAACGTCTTTGGTAAAGGTATTTCATAGGGAGGGAAGCTTTTGAAGTAGTGATGTCTGGTATGGGTTCATCACCTGCTGGTTAAGCAGAGGTGTCACCAGGAGCCATGGGCTCAAGCATACCTAGAAGCAGTGGAGTAAACCTGCCAGTGAAGTTGGTGGATATCTTCTTCAACATTTGGTAGATACCCGGTCTCATTTGAAGAACCACTAGAATATCTTTATATTCTTGTCTATCTAGGTCCAGTTCACAGTTGATAAGTGTTGAATAAAGCGAGGATACATGTAGAAGGTGTTCTTGATGAGATTTCCCCTCAAATTAATCAAAACAAACCTAGAGTAGTTGAACCTCAGGCCTTTAACCAACCCATGAGCTAGACAGCCTAGTTCATAAGGGATTTGATCCCATCCTCCTGATTAGTTAGATAGACTATATGATGGATGATGTGTAGTAAATACTTCCAGTTTTAAGACAAGTTGAATTTGTACACAGTGGACTTACTTACATCACCTACATAGCCTATTTGAGTGTAGGTATCTTCCAAATCAGGTTTTGGTAATTCAGTTGGAGCTCCAACATCATGAAGTTCTAAGTGTTCCCTTATGGTGGTGTCACTCACCACTATCTCTTGTCCACAGACTCTCGAACAAATTACCCTTTCATTATTGATGATTTCATTCTAACCAATTGTCCAAAAGTCAGACATATGGTTAGAGTAGATGGTGGGTTTTATTGTGAGAGCGGGAAGGTATATGGACTGTGTAAGGTACTGAATGATTCGAGCAAAATCACTATGCGCAGATGACTCAAGGATAGCAGTTTGGTTATGTTGAGGGGTTTAGATCCATTGTTTGAGAATTTTGAGAAGGAGGGAATTCGAGCTTGAAGATTATAGTGGAAACAGTAAGCTAGGGTTTTGACAGTAGTAAAGAAAGTATAAAAGAGAGTTGGAGTCCTTTAAATATGGGGTAAAAGATCACACCGATAAGATCAAATGACACTATGCGGCCTGATTTAACAGAGGCGGTAAGGATTTTTTATTCAAAATACTCCAACAATCGTTAATAAAGTCGTATTTTTTGCAAAGTTGGCCCCAATTGTTTCCGTTACAATTTTAAAGTATTCTTCTGACAATACCTGCTTCTGAGAGAACCCTTAGGTTTATCTCTTCTGATTATCTTCCGAAGGCAATTTTTGCTTCCGAAGCATAATTTGTCAGAAAGACTATTTTGCTTCCGAAGTAAAAATTCTTCTGTAGAAGAAGAAGGTATCCTTCAGAATGAAGTTGATCAATGATAAATTTTGTCTTCCGAGGCTTAGACCTCTTCGGAAGATAATTCTAGATCAGAGGAATTTTCTTTCGGAAGAAGATTAAGAATCTCTTCCGAGGGTAAATTTCTCTTCGGAAGAGTTTACATTTCAAAATTTTGAAGAGATACCTTATGTAACTGGGCTTATATTGTAAATAGACAAATTAGATTTAACATATTGTACAAAATAATTAGTCAATGTTTATCATCCCAATATTTGTAATTAAATACTTAAATCTTTGATCATCAAAAGCTTTGGTGAACAAATCAGCATATTGTTCGTTTGAGTCTACTTTGACTAATTTGATCAGATTTTTCTCATTGATATCTCTAATGAAATGATAGCTGATATCGATATGCTTTGTCTTGGATTGCTTGACTAGATTTTCAGTGATGGAGATAGCACTCTTGTTATCTATATGGATGGGAGTATCCATGAAGTTGAAGCCATAGTCTAACATCTGATTTTGAATCCATAGCAGTTGAGCACAGTAGCTAGCAGCAGCAATGTATTCAGCCTTAGCAGTTGATGTAGAGACACATGACTGTTACTTACATTGCCAGGAGATTATTCTTCCACCAAGAAATTGACATCACTGTCAGTGTAACCATAAAGGTTAAAATCTTTGTTCTTAGGATACCAAAGGCCTAGTTTGGGAGCTCTTTTACGATATCTATGTATTCTCCTGATGTGGATTTCTTATTGATGTTACAGCCTCCATAATCACTGTTAGTGTAACCATAAAGGTTAAAATCTTTGTTCTTAGGATACCAAAGGCCTAGTTTGGGAGCTCTTTTAAGATATCTATGTATTCTCTTGAGAACAATTAGATGGGACACCTTGGGAGCAGCTTGATATCTTGCACATAAGCATGTAGCAAACATGATATCAGGTCTGCTTGCAGTGAGATACATTAGAGATCCAATAATTTCCCTGTACTAATGCTGGTCAGTATCTTCCCCCTTGGAATCAGGACAAAGATTGTGATTTCTTTGTATAGGTGTCTTGGCTGGTTTACAATACTTCATCACAAATCTTTCTAAAATGTCCTTGACATATTTAGATTGATTTATGAAGAATCCGTCTTCCATTTGTTTTACTTGAATCCCTAAAAAGAAATCCATCTTTCCTATGGAACTCATCTCGAATTTCTTCCTCATGATACTTTCAAAGTCTTGCACATCTGGTCATTTGAGGAACCAAATATGATGTCATCAACATAGACTTGAACAAGAAACATACCCTTCCTTGATTTTCTTATGAACAATGTCTTGTCTATGGTGCCTCTGGTGTAGCCATTTTTGGGAAGAAATTGAGACAATGTCTCATACCATAGCCTTGGTGCATGATGCAGCCCATAGAGAGCTTTATCTAGTTAGCACACATAGTGGGAGTGCTGTGGGTCTTCAAAAGCAGGTGGTTGACACACATAGACTTCTCTATCAATGTCCCCATACAAAAATGAACATTTGACATCAAGTTGATAAACTGTGAAGTTCTTAGATGCAACAAAGGCAAGGAAGATTCTTACAGCCTCAAGTCTTGCAACAGGTGCAAAGACATCAGTGTAATCTATCCCTTCCACTTATGTGTATCCTTGAACTACAAGTCTAGATTTTGATGGAACTCAACTTAGTCAAGCATATTGAGCATAAACTTAGAAAGAATTATATTCAATATGAATAAGTTGATTTCTCCAAGGAACTTTTCTATTCTCTCACAGATCAACAAACACTAAACATGGTGCGGAAACCCATGATTAATGTGTATGATTTCAGTGTGTGTGTGTTTTTGTGTGTGTGTGTGTTGTGTGTGTTAGAATGCACAAGAAATTGAAATTGCTTGTTTGATTGATAATCGTTCAAAAGCATACAAAGGATTAGGGTAGAGTTCTATTTATAGCCTATACACAAAAGCTATATACAATTACTATTCTACCCTTATGTAAATGAAAATTACATAAAAATAAACCTAAGTATCTAAGTCATCCGTCGTGGGAATCATTCATCTGATGTGGAGAAGTTCATCCGCTGTATGAACAGTTTATTCATCCGCTGTGATGAACTTGTTGATCTGCTGTGGGAATAGTTCATCAGCTGTGGGAATATTTCATCAGCTGTGGGAATAGTTCATCAGCTGCGGTCATCCGCTGTGAACTTGTTCATCCACTGTGGACTTGTTCATCTGCTGTGAATTTCTTCATCCGCTGTGGGTGTAGAGACTTCATCCGCTATAGAACTTCATCCGTATTGGATTTCCTTCATCAGCATTGGACTTCCTTCATCCGCATTGGTTGACTTAGGCAAAAATTCTTTATCTACAAATCTGAAAAAGAAAATTTACATAGATGTTAGTGATTGTTATGAATGTTAATGATGTAAATGTGTTTCTAATGTATGAATTGTATGTTGAACACATTTGGTTGATTGTTTTGATAATGGCAAGCATCATACTTTCTTGCACTAAATCTTAATGCACTTTGTTAAGTCTAACAGTACTCCCCCTAAGTACGATGTTGCCATAGATTTGATGATTGTTTTGTTTGCTAATTATGTGTGTGTGTTGATTTGGTTTTGTTTAATATAAGGAGTCCAACAGTACTCCCCCTAAACATTATGTACATTTTGTTTTCTGTTTTATATTAATGATGTTGATGTGTGTGTTACTTTTGTTTGTTATGCATGATTGATTGTTTGTTATGAATGATTGACTATTCTTGTGTATATTGATTGATTACAAGTGTAGCACTTGTCTTTGTTGATTAATTGGTTGTTTATAAGATTGCACAAGTGTAATCTTACATGTATGATTGTTTGACTTGTTAGTTTACAATGTATTATTGATTGTTTGATTACTTGTTTTGTTTGTTCATATATATGTTTGATTGATTGAATGTTTGTCATTTTAATTACATCTGTGTAATTAAAGTGATTAACTTTGTATGTTTGTTTGTGCATGATTACATGAGTTTATTTCAACACATGTTTGAAATGATTGATTATTTTTGTATGATTGCAAGTGTTAAATTATCATAAGTAATATGAATGATTGTGTGTGATAATGTATGTATTGGTGTATGAATGTATGTTTGCATGAATGTCATGTGTTTATATCAACAACATATGAATGTATGTTTGAATCCGTGTGTATGTTATAAAACATATGTATGTATGCCTGTATGTTTGTATTATGCATAAAATCATGTGACATTTTGATTGTTTGTTCATAAGAGCATAAGATCTCTTATATGCATGATTGAATGATTGTATGATTATCATATGTATAATAACATATTATGCATGATTATATGATTGAATGATAAACTAATAATCATAGAGAAGGATATGTATTGGTTGTTTGTTCTGCCAGTGATGATAAGAAACCTCAGGAGTGAGATGGTCCTGCTTCTTCTGACTGCTTCTTTGCTTCTTCCATAGCCTTAAGAGTGTCTTCAATGTCTTTCTTTATGGATTGGTCAGCTTCAGCTTCCTTCAATTGTTCTTTGAGTGTTGTGGTCTTGTATGCATTTCTGCAATGTACTATGTGTTCTACAAAGTAGCCCACAGTACTCTTTTGATCGTCATATTTGAAATCTATTTTCAAATGAACAAGCTATTCCAAAGTTGACTGATCAAGGCTTTGCACATCAATGTTGCTAACCAGTGTGGTTACAACATACTTGCGCTTCAAAATTTCCAAATTGTTGTTTTCAGATATTCTCATTCCTGTTATTCCCTCTATGTGTGTGAGGGGTTGTTGATGTGTTTCCAACCTTTGTTTCAGTGCAGCATTTACATACACAGTGCCCAAAATTCTTAGCATGTGTATGAAATAGCAGCAATCTCCCTTACACAACATATCTTCAATGGCAGGGAATGTCATGGTTTTTAGGAATGAGACATAGGATGGATGAAGTAGCTTTATCTCAACTGGATCAAAAAGTCTAATGTTTGTTGCTTCTTTCCCTTACAGCTTTCTTTCCAGCACCACATCAAAATGATTTTCATCATAATACCATCTGGTTATTGGATGCTGGTATTGATTGCCATGTATCTTCTTTATGATTAGCTTTAAATCAGAAGGCCTTAAAGGGTAACCAACCCTTTCAAGAGGATCAGCATCAATTTTAGAAGAAGCTTCTTCCCTGACTTCTTTTGTTTGCTTGACGAAGCTTGTTCTCTTCAGAGCTTTGAGATGTGCAGTTTATCTTCTTTGTCTGCTTTAGCTTTCATCTCATGATGCTGTCTGTTCATGTATGCTCTCAATATATGATAGAAATTTGAACCCCTGGGATTGTTTGTGTGATTGACTATCCTCAATTGCATCAGGTCCAATCAATCTTCATAGCTTAATGTTCCCAGTTGGGTGTATGATAAGTACTGAACAAGTCCAGATACTCTCTTGATTAGCACAGCATCCCAGATTTTATCATATTTCCATGCCATAATTTTTCTTTCATTGGCATCTGCTGTGAGAGTGATTTTGTCATAGAGCTTGACAAAATTAGTTTTCTCATTTATCATGTCCCGAACCCCATTGCCTTCAGGTCATAGCCTATGAGGCATGAATTTCTTGGTTCCTCTATCTCATGAAGTTCAGGAGGAGCTTGACGATAAGTGGATAGAGAAGATGCAGGGTGAGGTCTGAAGACCTATGGCTTAAGAACATTTGCTAACATGTTCTTGTAGATCTCTTTTGCCATCTCATTCATTTGAGTTAATATTCTCCCTGCATATGACCTATATGAAATGCTTGTATGACTTAACAAGCTTTTCACCTAAGAGTGGGTCATCTTCTCTATTTATGGATCTTTGGGCAGATTCTTTTCAAGTTCTTGTTTATCCTTGATTTCTTTATATCTCCTGTATGTTTGCTCTTATTCATTTTGCATGACTTCTTGAAAGTCTTTGAACAAGTCTTTAACCTCAGTCAGGTTAAGATGAATGAATGAATCATAAGGGAATCCCCTAGTGGTCAGCTCTGTCCCTAAGGATCATCTGTATAGAGCTCTTGAATGTTTTGCATTATTTCATGCTCATCTCTTTCTTCTTCTTCCTCATTAGAATCACTTAGGATAATAATGGGAATTCGTTGTTGTTCACCAGATTGGTCTATATCTCCCTCTTCTAGAATAGAAGCTTTAGATGATGATTGAGGAGCATCTAACTCAACAGGTTCAGTCTTCACTTTTAGAAGCTTTAATGGAGGAGACTCTGGCTTTTCTTGTTCACCCTCAGTTTGTTTCCCTTTGAGTAAAGAAGGCAAATAAGATCTCTTTTTTTTCCTTTCATAAGTTCTGAAAGGAGTTTCAGATGATGATGATGCTTGATCTTTTGATGACTCTTTTAAAGCTTCACTGAATTGTTTGATCAACTCCTTTTGTTTGTCTGTCAGGGGCTCATGAGGAATACTACCAGTTTCTTGAGAAATTGGACCAGGAGTGTGAAAGTGTTGTCTCAAGATAGGTGAGTAGTGTATGTTCTCATAAGGATTAGTATCACTGAATAAGTGATCCATTATGTAAGATTCTTCAGGAATGATCAGTGCTAAGCTTGTTTGTTCAGTTTGAGGTTGACTTCTTTCAGCTTCACTAGCCAACTTCTCATGATCACTCAGATCTTCACTAAGATCTACTTAATGTTCTTTCTCATTAAGCTGAGTGTCATTGTATTCAAGCTCTTTGTTTAGCCTTTGAATTTCTTCAGATTGAGCTTCTATAATATTTTTCAGCTCATCAATCTCCTGTTCTTTAGCTATGGATTGATTTCCCCAGTAGTCAATCTTAGCTTTAGCAACAAGGAGTTCATTGTCTTTCTCATTTAACTTCTTCTTTGTTTGGCTTAGCTGTTGCTCCACAACCTTCACATTCAGCTTTTGTGCTTTGTGATCTGAATTAAGCTTTTCTATCTCCCTGCCTTTCTCTTTGATCTTTTCTTTCAACTTCTTAGTTCTTTGATTTAATCTTTCAATGAGTTTATTGTACTCAGTGAATAGAAAGACCTTGGAGTGCTCAATATCTTCTTCTGTGAGCATCTCACTGCTTTGTTCAACAAACTCAGTAGCAGTGGCAGCTTGTTCATATTCAGGCTCATGAGATGAAGTTCCAACATGTTCATGCTCATCAGTTTGTTGTGCAAGTGATGAATCTATATTTCTCAATATAGATGAAAGTGTTTGCTGCTCAGATAGGTTTGGGCTGTATGGTGGAGATGGAAAATGTGTTTGTTGAGGACTGAATAATTGAGGGCTGAATGTTTGTGGGCTTAGAGGTTGTTATGGTGATATTAGTTGATCAGGCTGTATGTTTTGAGCTTGGATGACTGGTGGTTGTTCTATTGGTTCAGCCTGTATGATTGGTGGTGGTTGAATGATTGGTTCAGGCTATACGATTGGTGGTGGTTGAATGGTTGGTTCAAGCTGTATGATAGGGGCTGGTTGATTGGCTTGTTGAAATAGCATGAATGGTTCATCTTGTCCTGGAATTCTAAGAAATTACTCAGGAACAGGGATTTCATGGTCAATCATAAGAGGAGGCACAGGCACCTCATCCCGTTGATAGATGTTGGACCTTATCCTATTGAACACATACTCATTAAGATTAACAGGCTATAAAATGGCTCCTTCTCTTGGGACGTTAGGCAATAAATCACCTATAATCATCTGCAGAAATCTTGGAAACATCAGAAATCTGTTTCTCACTTCTGTGATGTTGTAGACAAGGCCATTGAGAATTTGAGCAATAAAGTTAAATGGCCTTCTTGCAATGATACTTGCTAATGCACATGATGCCCTTAGGGATGTTGCATCCCATCCTATCTTTCTGTTTGTCATGGTTTTCTGATAAGTGTGCATCAAGAACCTGAACTGTGCACACATGTTTGCCTTCTTGATTTGCTTTCTCTCTATGGTTCTTGTATATCCTATTTGTCTAAACACATGAAGCACATAGTGTTCATCAAACTCAACTGGGCCTTGAGCATCTTCTTCACCCAATTGCAACACCCTTTTGATCACTTCTTCAGAGATGATGATATCTTGATTATGCATAGTGGATATAACTACTTGCTGATCATCAATCTCTTTAAGGTGTGCATTAGTCCAAAACTGGACAATGTGATCTTCATAGATGTCTAGTCTAAAAGTCATGGCATGCACAAGTCTTGTCTGTCTAATTGCTTGAATCATTTCTCTGTAGTTCACTGTTCTAGGAGAGTCAGGATCAAGAAATGCACATATGTTGTGATCTCTTACAAACACTAAATCTTATCTATAGTAAAAAAGATTAAGTGTTAGTATTGAGTATGCAAATAAAGTGTAATGATGAAATGATGATCAAGTGTATTTGGTATATTGTGAATGTTATGAAATGATTGAATGTATGGTTAAACACTAGTGTATATTTGTTCTTTGCAATTTTCTAATTGAACCAGTTTGACTTTTCAAAAGTCAACATATTGTCAAATTTGATTTTGCAACTTCTTGTCTAATTTGTATTGATTTTATCCAAAAATTTGTTTTATTTTTTTGTGTTCATCATCAACAAGTTGTTTTGTTAAACACATACATAAGTTTGATCTCATATCTGTTTGATCATGAATTTCAGTTTGACCTATTAGAGTCAAATATCATTTAATGCACATTGAATGAAGATTCATTTAATGTTTTTCGGATGAATGTCATGCCAAATTGACTGATTTTTCATGTTTGTTGCATCATTTTGAACATGTTTACTAAGTTATAACACATTTTAAGAAACTTTCAACATTTTCAAAGATCAAAACTCTGTTTTTGTTTGATTTTGGACATGAACATCCTGTTTGAGCATCAACCCGATGAACATTTAATTCAATTTCATCAAATAACCATTTCAAACACAGTCGACTATGGTCATTTACCCCAAATGTAGTGTTTGATTATGTTTTAAACATCAAATGATTCTCGTTCAAGATTTCAGTTCAATTTGGACTTAGGTCAAACAATGTTTGAATCAGAATCTCATAAAATGATGTTTTAATGAATGATTGATCTTAAGAATCATGTTATTATACCTAATCGATTGTGAATCAGTCTATATATCGATCAGAATTATGGTTTTGATGAACAGGGGTTTAAGGGTTTATCGAAGGTTTTGAAATTTTACTGATTTTCTCACTTTCACTTGTGGTGAATTGAAAAAGTTACAAGTGTGAACTATATATACAACGTATAATTTGTGTGTCAGCTATGTATACAGTACATGTCTTTTGTGTAAAAATTTGAATCAAAATTTGTTATCCGCTATGGGAACAGTGTACGCTATGGACACAGTGTCCTCTGTACAGTTTTGGCTATACGCTGTGGACCCTATTGTGTGTACTGTTCATAAAGCGGATGAACAATTTTGTTCATGTGTTGTGCTTTGTGTGTACTGTTCACAAAGCGGATGAACAATTTCGTTCATGTGCAGTGCTTTGTGTGTACAGTTCACAAAGCGGATGAACAATTTTGTTCATACGTTGTGCATAATAGTGTACTGTTCACATAGCGGATGAACACTTTTGTTCATATGCTGTAGACACTTTGCTTTGATTTTTAATATGTTCACAGCAGATGATCAAATGTTCATACGCTGTAAACACTTGTTTAATATGCTCACAGCGGATGAACAATATTGTTCATGCGCTGTGGAGTACTTTGTGACAAAATGATGTTCACAGCGGACGAACAAGTTTGTTCATGCGCTATCAACACTTTTATAATTTTGAATGATGTTCACAGCGGATGAACAATTTTGTTCATGAACTGCAAACACTTGTAATGATATTCACAGCGGATGAACAATTTTGTTCATGCGCTGCAAACACTTGTAATTTTGTATGGTACTACACCTTCAGCGGATGAACAATTTTGGTTATCCGCTTTATGTACAGTTGTCACTGTTTTGAGCAAAATTTGTTCATAGCGGATGAAATTCTACTCATCTGCTGTATGAACAGTTGTGAAAATTTTTCAAACATTTAATAAACTTTTGAATGAAGTGATTATTTGATCTGTTTTTAAAATTATATATTCAAATTAATTCTGAATAATTTAAAAAAGCTTTAAATTATATATTCAAATTATATTTGAATATTTTTCAAAAATCTTTAAATGTATGTTAAAATATTGAATTTTAACACTTCAATATATGGATGATTTGATATCACTCTAAAGCAATATTGTGCAATAAAATAAACAAATAAATATATATGTGTCTACCTGCGGTTTGTTAGTTTTGGCTTGACTATGGCTTTGTTTATTTTTCATATTTGAATGTTAATGCATAATTTTGCTACCTTTGACAATTTCAATATTCAAATTCTCCCCCTAAATTTTTGTATATTTATAAAAATTTGACAAAAATTTATATATGGTTAATTTTGAAAATATCAAAGTCCAAATGTTTGTTTAAGAGTGATTTACTTGTGATGTAACAAGAATTTTATCCTTTGTTCACTCAAAATGCATGTCTAATCATAAACCACATGAATCATGTGTACATACCATGAGATCTTACTAGTTTGTAGTTCTTCACTAAGTTGTTTGTTTGATGTTGAAGAATAGACATAGACAAGTACAATGTTGATTGTAGATATATTGATCCACTTAAACTCAAGCATGGTATTAATGGTTGGATTAAACAGTGAGTGATTATCATGTTGTGTGTTGATTGACATGAGGTGTGTGTACCCCACATTTGATTGTATGATATGTATGATTCTCCTCAAGATAAGCTAGAAAGTAATTTCAATACTTAAGACCTAGCTACTTAGGATGGTAAATGCTCCATCATTTTCTTGTTTATTGGGTGATCCATTTTAGTATTGTTTTACACTTCTCTTTGGAAGCTAGTCATAAAGACTTTATTGACTGATCATCCTTATAGGATGTGTTCCTCATTGGGAATCTTTTATAGCTCAAGATTAAGAACATTCAGGTTTGTGCTTAGCACAACTATCATAACAGAGGAGACACTTAAATTGAGCAATTTATAATCTGTTTCACTTGGTGTATTGATGTTAGATTTCAAGCTATCTATGTTAAAGAAATCAATACTTACCATAAACCAAGTTGTGTTGTTGATCAGATAATCATGAGAATTTAGTTCTTCACTGTTCCATCTGATGTTATGTGTCCCATTCTGAGCCTATCCACATATAAAACAAGGTATCATCAGTCTTTATTAGTGGAAAAAGACTTAAGTGAAGAGCTATACTAGTGTACTATCATTTCTCATGAATTGTATGTGTGATTTAATGTTAGAAATGATTAGTTTGCATGTTATCTTGATTTTGAAAAAGATAGAAGTGGGACATTGTATTGGACTTTGACAAAATCAAGATTGTTTGATGTTAATGTTTGTAAACATTAATTTGTTGTTCATAGTTGATCATACCAAGTGATTGAACTAGAAATTCAAATCTAGTTGAATCAAATGATTTTGTAAAAAGATTAGCCAATTGATTGTCTGTATGAACTTTGATCAACTAGATCAGACCCTTTTCTGAGCAATCTCTTAGAAAATAAAATCTGATTTCTATGTGTTTGGTTTTTGAATGTTGAACAGGATCGTCTGTTATAAACGTGGCTGCAGAATTGTCAATGTGTATGGGTATACCCATTCTGTAGTAGAAACTTTGATAAAGTCTCATACCACTTCCTAGGTGCTTGATGAAGACCATATAGAGCCTTATCTAACTTGTAGACTCTATGAGGGAATTCTGGATCTTTAAACCCTGGTGGTTGAGCAACATATACCTCTTCATCTATCTTTCCATAAAGGAATGCACATTTTACAT